>LOJH01045841.1:0-13517 GCA_001685095.1 Ellobius talpinus
CGGGGTATAAGCTAGCCGTGCGGGAGCCGGGCGGGAAGAAAAGCAGGCCTGCTCTCCGCCTTATCACTACACTAGTGACCGCAAAACACATACACGGGCTGTGACGGACCACAGTGCTGCTATGTGCAGAACAGCAGACAACAAATGTAGGCATCCTAACTTCTCTGTTGCCCTGCAATGCTGGGAGCACACTAAGCAAGCACCCTGTCACTGAGCAGGAATTGCAGAGCAAGCCTCATGATATTTTCAGGGGACAGGAGGTTACAGGTAATGGCTTTGAAGACCAAAGAGTGCTTTTTTGGGGGGAGAGGATGCATACCCATATGTACACATACATGAACATTTTTTTAAAAAAAATTAGCAGATAGGTTAAATAACTAAGCAACAGAGAGAATCAGTGGACTGGAAAACAGGTAAGAAACTATCCAGACTGCAATACAAAGAGACCAAATGGTAGAAGGTGGGCACAGTGGCACACACCTTTAGTCCCAGCACTTGGAAGGCAGAAGCAGTGGATCTCTGTGAGCTTGAGGCCAGCCTGCCAGGAAAGCCAGGGTTATATAGTGAATCCTGTCTTGAAAAAAGAAAAAAAGAAAAGAAAAAAGAAAAAATGGGGAGAAAGAAGGTAGAAAATTTAAGAGAGGGCTGGCTGGTTAGCTGGCTCAGCATGTAAGGGCATTGGCTGCAAGTCCCAACAACCTGAGACCAATCCCTGGAACCAACACGATGGAAGGAAACTATCCTAAACTTGTCCTCTGACCTCTATGTTCACGTTCTCATTCTCTTTCTGTCTCTCTGTCTCTGTCTCTCTCTCTCAAATAAATGTTAAAAATTTAAAAAAGAAAATGCAAGAGAAGTTAAAAGATCTGGAGGTGATAGTATGCATTTAATATGGGCTTAACCTAATTTACAGAGGAAACACACATAAAGAGAGAGACGGGGCAGTGGGTAATGAGCTAGCAGAGACAAAAATTAAAGTGATGACTCAGGAATCCAAAACCTGAAAGACGCCAGGGCAAACCCTGGCAGAGACCACGCAGACATATCAGAAGAATCCACGTCTGCATCCTAATGCTGAGCCGCACCACGGAGCAGGCAAGCAACCGGCAGAATCTACAGAGGAGACCAACTGCCTCCAAGGGAGGCAACAGACAGTAATTATGTGCCAAATATTAGAGTCCCTAATTTCATAAAAACAAACGCTAAAATACATAAAAGACCACCACATAGGCCCTGAAAAACTAATCATGGGGGGACTACAGTATTTCATTATTAGATAGATCTTCAAACTTGAACAATGAACTTCAGAACTTAATCTACTACATGTCTCAGTTAAGGTTCCTGGGCTATGAGAAACACCGTGGAGGACAGGGTAATTTCAGGTTACAGCTCTCAGGGAAGCTAGGCACAGCTTACTGACTTGCTCAGCCTGCTTTCCCATCCAACTGAGTGCCACCTTCCCAGGGATGGCACTGCCCACAGTGGACTGTACCCCTTCATATCAGTCATTAATCTAGACAATAGCTCACAGCCAAAGCTATACAACTAGAGCCTGTCTCAAAAAACTAAAAAGAAAGAATGAAGAAACAGCCCTCCTGCTGGAAAAAACAAACCCTAAGCTGCTGGGCCTTGCTCACACTCCATTCCTCCAGGCAGCTCCCTCCTCTCTCTTGCCCCTAGTCACGCAGCGGGTTGACAGACACTGTCCAATGGCCTGTCTGTGTTAGAGGCCAGGGCTGCAGAGGACAAGGCTGCCATGTTCCTGCCTTTTTAAGCTCATGGATATGGCCTTTTTAAGCCAAGGATATGGGCCTTGCTGCAGGCCCGTCTTCAGAGCCGCGGCATGCTGCAGGCCCGTCTTCAGAGCCGCGGCATGCTGCAGGCCCGTCTTCAGAGCCGCAGCATGCTGCAGGCTCTTCTGGGGGCCCCTTTAGCAGCTTCCCTGCCTGCTGTTTAGCTTACTTCTCTCCCCACTACAAGGGGAGTTAGCTCCAGCTAAGTTTCTGCCCTGGGGTGGCCCTCCTCCTTCCCCTCCATGGGCACTGCCGAGCTGGTCCAGCAGAGATGCCATGTGACAGGACAGGGAACAAGCATGGTCTGGTGTGACAATATCCCATGAAAGGTTAAGGAGTTCATTACGTCTGCCAAAGTGGTCCAGCTGGCTTGGAGGAAGCAGGCCCTGCTCTCTCCAGGAAGCTCCAGGCCACCAGCTCTGACCCTCCCAGTCCCTCTCCTCTCCATTCATGCAGACAGTCTCCCCATGTTCCCAGGAGAAGGCTCTCATCTAGATGGGATAAAATGCTGTCCTGTTCCCCAGATTTGGGCAGGTTGGGAACATGGCTTACTTGGGTTTTTTGACATCTGTCATCTTGGTATGTTCCCCAAACTCCCGTTTCAGGAACTCTTCCAGGGGCCCAGATTCATAGGGCCGTGAGCCCCGAAACACCTCGTCCTTCATACGGAAGTACACGCCACGCATATAGGCCATGGACTTACCTAGGAAGAAAACATGAGGAGTTGGGGAGACCCTAGGGTGATATGCAGGCCCCTGTGGGATGACAGCATGCTAAGGAGCTGCAAGCTTCAGGAAGCATGGGCAGGCGCTGGCAGGAGGTGGTGAAGGAAGAAATCTGTCAAAGGGCTCATGGAACATGAACTTCTAGGCCCTTCTATAAAACCTGGCCATATAGGCAGAAAGCCCTTTACAGGACTCGCTACTTAAATCTGCATTACTAAAAAGGGCCTCGAGAATACAAACTGTACAGAAGTTAGTCCCATTTCCCTGTCACAGTAAAAGAGGAACAGGCTGTCCTCTGAGTCTGTGGGCCAGACAGACTATGGGGGAGGAGGTGCCCAGGCATCTCACAAGCTCCTTAGAGCCCAGGGTGTGCAAGCAGAGAGGCCCGCTGAAGCAGGACTGTGCCTGTCTGAGGCTAACTGGGCGCTTCTCACTCCTGCCTCAGGTCTTCCCATCTGAGGCTGGGCTGGGACCTCTGCCTGTTCTGCAGGAAGAAGACGTCACGTACTGTGTGAGTAGAGCAGGTTCTGAGGTAGCTCTCCTCTCACAGGCCAGGAGGGACTCAGGGGAGAGCTGGGCTGACTCCTGGAAGCCAGCCCTGGTTCTGGTCTGATGTGCAGTGTTACATCATGGTCATCAGAGTCCCTCTGAGCTCACCCCACAGAACCAGGGTGACAATCATCTCCCAAATGAAGCCGATAGAGCACTGCTGAGGGCCGAGCCCCAGCAGCTCCCAACAGAGCCCCACAGGGAATGGCCCCTGACAGCTCCCTGGGATGGGTACACCCATATTCCTCAAAGTCCCTAGATTGACCCCATGGCCTCACCCCAGCGCCCAGCAGATGCCCAGGTACCTGTACTGCTGTCTCACCAGGAGCCTCCTGAAGCCAGGACTCAGCTTCGTAGCCTCACAGTCCATGAGTTCTCAGGGTGCCTACACTTAGGGTGGAGGGAGGTGTCCTCCTCTGGTGCCTCCAGGGCTTTGAGTCAACAAGATTCTGATTTTGGCAGATACTTTGGCAAAAACAGAATCTGACCAACATCCAGGCAAGGGGTACCATTCGGGAAGATGGAGACCCAGGACAAGGCCTATAGGGATGCAGCTGAGCCCTATTCTAGGGATGTCCTATCAGCCAGCAACACACAGCTCAATCACTCCCTAGAGGAGACAGATGCCAGGCCACTTGAATGGCAATGCTGCTGGCCTTATGTGGCAACCTCCAGTTAACCAAATGCCTGTACTTCTGCAAAGCTAGATCAGAGGAGGCGGGCCAGTGGCCTGGGGGTGATGGACTGAGAGTCTAGGGGATACTCTGGCCTAGGTACTCCCACGCTTGTGCCATGTGCCTCTTCCCAGCCAGAGTTTTGACTGTCCAAAGAGCTCAAGGCTCTGGCATCCTGCAACTCACTCATTATCCCAGAAATGCCCACTCCATTCATCAAAGGCATTTGTACCAGCAGCAGCTGGCAGGTTCTATGGTTCCTGGCTTGCAGGAGTGTGGAGGTGGTTGAAGACCACCGAGACATAATACCCTCCTAAACTAGCTCTGTACCCCAACCCATGAGGGTAGATGGCCCACCTGCCCACCATACCCAGCGGCTATGCTCACTGTGCAGAATGGCCAGGGCCAGGATGCCCCCGGTGCTGGTTCCTGCCACCCAGTCGAAGAGGTCCTTGGTGGCCACACCTGAGGCCTTCTCGATGGCAATGAGGAGCTGGATGATGACCAGGCCTTTCACGCCCCCTCCATCCAGGCAGAGCAGGTGATCATGGCTGCAGTGAGGATAGCAGTGGGCCAAGAGGGTCTCATGATGGCACTCTCGGCTCCGTGCCCCCTGAGCTTCTGCATAGCAGGGGTCACGTGAACAAAGCAACAGAGCCCGCCTGGGAGCCTACTTGCTATTGGGTATGGAACCAGGTGGGGAAGGGAAGAAGCAAATGTTTCAGATGCGCACAGGGAAAAGAAGGGGTGGGGAACAAGGTGGAGGCCAGGGTGGAGATCGGGGTGAGGAACAGGATGGCAAATGGGATGAGGAGTGGGGTGGGGAGCGTGGTGGGGAACATGGCAAGGAGCAGGGCTCTGTGACCACAGCAGTGATTCAAGTCAGCTACAGGCATGACCCAATGTCTGTTGGAAATAAACAGGGAGGGGGAGGAAGGGTTGGTTCTCTCCAGCAGGGTCAGGTGTGTGTGGAAGGAGGATCAGGGAAGTGGGGGTAGGGAGGAAGGAAGCTCTATGCTGGGACCTGGGGAAAAGGAGGCAGAATTAGCTCACTTCACTGACCCAAGCCCCTCTGAGGAGGTACCCTGCTTCTTTATTATTATCTTGGAAAGAGGGTCAGAGGTGAAGAGAATGACATGAAGTCTTATACTTGGCTTCTGAGTCACACACTGTAGAAGGCTTATCCATCCTGCAGCCTGTGAGCTGCATGTGGCTGAGGACAGCTATGGACACAATCAGAAACTGACTTAAAGCGTAAGGTGTGTGTGTGTGCGTGTATGAGTGTGTGTGCACGTGTGAGTGTGTGTGTGAGAGAATGGATGTGCGTGTGATTTTGTTGTTATAACACAATTACATAGTTCTTGTGCGTGAACTCTGTAGGTGACAATGTCATGTCTCAGTGTTAAAAGGTTGTACATTCCTGCTCAGCCCAACCTAGTCCCAAAGAGGGCAGAAAATGCAAGGTGCTAGGCCTCCATGGCCATGCCCTAGGGGTGCTTGCAGTCTATGCTCAACTCTCCCTTCTAGGCTCATTTTGTTACCTTTCTGATGTAAGGTAAGAGTTTCACACTAGCTCAGACTGGCCTTGAATTTACAATCCTCCTTCCCCAGGCTCTCAAGTTGGGAGGATGACAAATACGTGCACCACACCTGGCTGCTTCTCAGCTTGAATTGCTGCCTGTAAGAGCTTGGTTGTGATCATTGGCTTTAACTGTCAGCTTGACACAAAGGAGAGTCACCCGAGCAGAGTCTCGATGAGAGACTTCCTACACTGGGCTGGCCTGTTCAAATCTGTTGGGGAGAAAGAACTTAGCCCACTGTGGGCAGCACCATTCCCCAGGCGGTGGGTCCTGAACTCTATACAAGGGGAGGAATCAAGCTGAGCACAAACAAGTGAGCATGCGTACACTGATTTCCCTCTGCTCCTGAATGCAGATGGGATGATGGGATGTGACTAGTAGTTTGGAATTCCTGGTTTGACTCCACACAATGGTGGGCTCTACCTGGGATTAGAAGATGAAACCAACTCCCTTCTCCCTTAAGATGTTTTCTGCCTTCTGTTTTCCTACAGTAGCAGAAATGAACCACCCAATGCCAGCAGGATTAGCCGCAACAGCTGCCTCAGCCCCTAACTCCCTTGTGGTGGTCCTGCCACCCTCTGAAGCAACCCTTCTTTGCTCACACTCCCTATGACAGGGCAGCTTGGCTCTGCATGGCACTGGATGTCCAACACGTATGAGAGGGAGGGCAGGGGAGCAGGCCCATGTGTCCCGCCTTTAAGAGTCTTCTAGACTAGACACTTGGCCATTCAGGGAGCTCAGAGGGTGCTGGGGCAGCAGTGAAGATGATGGAAGTCTGGAGAGCCCTGGCCAAAAAGGCTTGAGCAAACAAGCAAGACTTAGAACATAGGCCTGACAAGAGCAAGGTTTCCCATAGTGCAGGGCTGAGGTTAACATTCCTGTGGGTCCTTCAAGGGTCTCCTAACTCCTCACACATGGCCCTTGCAGGTACACCCTGGCCTACTGAGGAGTCAGCCTGTCCTCCTCCCGCTCTGGTCAGGAGCTCTCCCTCTTCCCTCGGGTACAGCTGCTCTGCCTGTGCCTCAACAGAGGTTTATGCATATGTACAAGCCATGAAATGGTTTGTGACTGCAGGAGGCACCATGGAAGCAAGGGTCAGGAACGGGGTAGGTGCATTTCCAGGGCATATGGAAGCATATGTAAGCAGTTGCCATGGAAATGAGGGGCGGGTTGTGCCCCAGGAGGTTTACACCTCCAAGCAAGACTTCCAGGCCACAGGAGCAGAAGCTGTGGCTGATGACAGGGGGGTAAGTTCTCTGTAAGCACAGCACACAGTATGTGCTCCCGAGAGGACAGGAACTTTGGAAGGCCTGAGTGGGGACCCCCCACTCTGAATCACCTCAGGGGCTCACACTAGGCATCTACTAAGCCAGACGACTATTCCTTCAGGAAGGCCTCCAGCAGGAGTGGGACAAAGACTGGACAACGGTACAGGGCAACAAAGGGAGGCTGTAGAAATGGCCAGTCCCTGTCCTGGCCACTGAGTGCACTGGCCGGTGTTCACCAGAGCTGTGCACCAAGACCAAGATTTGGAAGTATTCAATGGTAGTGGGGCACTAGGAATTAGGATATCTACAAGAATGTTAATACGAGGTTGGGAGTGGGTCCTGGCCCCCAGCACCAGAAGAGACTTCTCTCCCAGTTCCCATAACTCAGGTCCACAGCTCAACACACATGTGCATATCTCCTGACTTCAGTTCTTTTCTCTAAGTTGGAGCACTGTGTCCAAAGCAGAAACAGATCAAGAGGCTTGCCTATCTTTTCCAAAACTGTAAAATTTTTCAAGTACATATATACATATATATACCTACACATGTATATACGTACACATAGATATAGAGACATATATACATATATGGACATACACATGTATATACATACACATAGATATAGAGACATATATGCATATATGGACATATACACATGTGTAGATATAGAGACATATATACATATATGGACATATACACATGTGTAGATATAGAGACATATATACATATATGGACATATGCACATGTGTAGATATATAGACATATACATATATGGACATATACACATGCATATATGTGGACATAAACATAATACATATATGCACACATATGCGTGTGTATATGTAGACATATATCTAGACACATATACATGTATATACATAGACATATATGTATATATATCAGGATTTTCTCTTAATGCAGACAAGGATTGGTCCCAGAGTACAAGACCTATAGTTTGGGGTGTTTCCTGGTAGATTTGGTGACCACGACAGGATTCTGACCTCTATCTCTGACCCATCTCCCTGGCCTACCTCCTACAACGCCAGGGCACACAACTGGGAAGCACTGGGTCTGAGGAGGGAGGAAGGCAGGTTGGGAAGCTGGCAGCAGAGGGAAGCAAATGCAGGCATCTCTCCAGTAAGGATTCTGGCAACCTTCTGCCCATAAACCATAAAGCCAAGGAAAGAGACCACGAGACCACACTGCATAGGCGCAAGCTCAACCCTGCTGCGTGGCCCTATGCTGGGCTCCAGATGGGGCATCATCTGTCACTGATGAGCTGCCACAGGTCCAAAGACTTGTCTCTACCACAACTGTGTGCAGCTAGGAGAGGGCCTTCCAGCATTCGGTGGGGGTGAGGGCAGCAGGAGAAGTTCCACACATCAGCCTGTCCCTCGCTCTACTTACGTTCGCTTCTCATCCCGCATGGAGCTCAGGATGAATGCCGGCTTCCGGGCTCGGGAGATGGGCATGAGGTCCTGAAGCTCTGTGGGAACAGGGCAGGACACTCTGGAGCCAGCAGGTCTCTCTCAGACCCCGGGGGTCTCTAGAGCAAGCAGAACTGTGCCCCATCCTGCTGTAAATCTCCTCATGGCTAAGTTCCACCTGTGGCTGAACTCACACTCCACCGCCCCCACCGTCTGCCTCCTGCCCTAGGAAGGGTTCTCTGCTCCAGAATAAAGCTGTGCTCGATGCCACGGGCCTGCTAGGCAAGGGCAAGCTGGAATGAGGAGGGAGCCTGCAGCTTTGGGGAGGATTAGCTCCCAGAAACTCCTGGAACCCCTCCTATCACCCTGAAGCTTGACCTCCCAGCTGTGTCCTGGGCTGATGTCCGAGCTGATGCTACCGACAGCCACCCATGCCTTGATGGCAGACCTTCAGTTTAGTCTTCCTCTACGCACTAGCCCCAACACCAACCCTCCAGGTTGCCCTGCATGACGAGGTTGACAGCCACGGTGCAGTGAAGCTAGAGGCAGCAAGGTAGGTGGGTGCCAGCAGTGCCTCCCTTAGCAGGCACGTGCCACAGAGCAGGCAAGGGACACATGCAGGAGACTGGCCAGCAAGACAGTAGATGGTGTCAGGGACAGGGTGTAGGGGCGGTGCCTATGGGTGTGCAGCTTGAGAAGGGGGAATAGGGTGTAGAGCTCTAGCTACACTGGGGCAGGGTGGGCTCAGCAGCTTCTTTAGGCTTAGGCATTACCCACTCACGGCCGCACCCCAGGCCCATCCAGCCTGGTTTGAGTGACTGCCTGCCTGTAAATGGAGAGAGAAAGATGGGGTGCTAGGGGTTTCAGGTTTTCTGCCCTCCAGAGCTCCAGGCCTGGCTAGGCTGGCAGGAGGGGCTGGGCTTGGGGCTTCTACCTCCATGGTTTGAGAGCTTTGGCTGGGTAAGACTCAGTTCTGTTTAAAGATTCTCACTCCCAAACATTCTAGGTCCCTGTGTGGGTCAGAACACAGAAGGCCCTGAACAGGTCCCCATCTACTCTGGGACTGTCTCTAAGGGCTTCAGTGGCTTCTTGGCCACTCCAAAAGCCTGAAGTAACTGAAGGAGCCAGCAGGGGGCACATCACGTCTCAAGCCAGGCAGATTCAAACAATGTGAGCGCTGAAGCCAGGGGGCCTAGCAGCACTCCTTACCACCCATCCTTCCCTCCCAGGGAATCAGAAGCTGTGATAGCGCCCACCTGAGAGGTGCCGTGAGAAATGGCCACCCTAAGCCAATGTTCAGGGCATTTTCTCAGGAATGCTGGACCTGGCGGGCCTCAGGGATGTGTGGGTCATTTGGTGGCCTATACTGGCTGATAAAGCTTGTCTCTCCTCCCTTCAACTACTTCTGCCCTGAAGCCATGATCCTTTTGGGGGCTGCTGGGATTTGAGGGCCCAGACAGAGCTGAGGAGCGGGGAGGGAAAGCAGTGGCCTACCTAGGCTGTTTAAGCTGATCTCTGGGGGCTGAGTTTTGTCCAAAGAGAAGAAGGGGTGAGGTGTTGCTGCAGAGCTCTGGTCCGTGGGGACCTCCTGGATGAGTGGGAAGCAGTAGTCGGCCCCCACAGTTCTCAGCAGACTCAAGAGTGCCTTCCTGGTAATCACTTGTCAGGGTTTGGGAAGGAGAGACGACAGAGAGTAGACATGGTGTCAACTAGAAAGTGAGACCCCTCTTTGCAAATGGTTCCCATCTAGCAGGTGACCTGGCTGTGTGGAGGAACTACCCTGACTAGCAAGCTGGCTGGTCTGCTACATCAAAGCAGCCTCCTGGCACCAGGGAAGGGGCTAAGGAGGACTGTGGGATATGAGGGGATCAGAGTCATCCTAGTTACTGTGGGCATCCCCTCTCTCCTTCTACACCAGCTATGATGCAAAGCAACTAATTCCATGGTCAACAGTTCTCAAAAACAACAAGGGCTGTCCCTTGCAGAATCCCAGAGGGATGAGCCAGAGGAGACCCAGGAAAGGATGCCACAACTAGCACCTTTGCCTGCTTCCACCTTGGGCTCCATGTCTTTTCTGCAGGGTTGGCTCTGAACCCAAGATTGATCAAAACTGGAGAGGGGAGGAGGGGAAAGGAGGAGAGGGGTCCATCTAGGCTGTTTAAGCAGATGGTGGAGTTGAGCTCTCTGCTGGGAGAAGAGGTCAAACCATCTGGGCCACACTCACGCTGACCTCACACTCCTGCAAGCCCTCAGGAGGGGATACAGGCGTCTGTGAAGGAAAGCTGACTCCTACAACTCTGAAGCTGATAGTGGTGGACAGGGCAGCAATGCACATGTGAGTCTATGCATGCACCCAGCACGTACAAAGTATGGGCATATGTGGACATGCATGGCACATGCAATGACCCCATGCTTTCTTGCTCTGCCTCTGCACACCCACTGAGAGCCTGAACACCCTCACCGTGAGGTGAGGACCATGCTCAGCAAGCCCTTGGTGGGCCTGCATCCCTGTCATTGGGGAAGGAGGCTCCCTTTGAGCTGCATACACTCCTGGCCACTTGGCAGGGAACAGGGCCAGTCTGATGCCTTACAGCTGGGACCTCCCTCCTCAATCTCTATACCACCACCCCCTGCAGCCTCAGCTCTGATCCCAAATGGCAGAGCACATACGTTTGCTGATCTTGGAGGCCATGAATGCAGGAGTCTCCCCAAAGTCATTTGGGGTGTCCACTTCTGCCCCAAATACAATGAGGGCTTTGACCAACTCCACGTTATCTTTCTGTTGGGAATAGAAGGTGAGAAGAATAAAGAAGAGTCCATCAACTTGCCCACAAGTCCTCTCAGTGGCATGAGGAGACTCTGGGGCCTCCTGACATGACAAAGAATGCCTTCACCAGTGACCTTCAGTGCACCCCTCAGTGAGGGCTTAAGAGCTCAGGAAGAAAATGGAAGTTGTTTGGTTGGAAGCGTCACCTCAGCCCCTAACATCCTTATCCAAACAGTCTGGAATGTTTGAGTGGGGGGCTTCACCCCAGCTCCTGGCACCCATTTTGAAATATTGGGTGGAGAGCTTCATTTCAAGCCTCGTCCCCAGGGAGTTGCCACAGTCCAGACCCCCCACCTCCAAGAAGGCCCACTAAACGGTGACCCCTCCCCACAGAGGGTCAAGACCACTCCCACAGGCTATTTAAACTGTCCCCCAGAGACAGAACATGTGGTCTTTCCAGTTTTCCTTCCCCCTCTCAGTGTTTTCCCAGAGGGACACCTGGGAGCGCAGGTGTCCATTAAACCTGGGCTTCTTCTAATTCGGTTTGATTTGGTCTGATTTGGATTACTGTGTCAGCGTAGAGGCTTGTCAGGCCAAAAACACTTAAAAGAAGTGTTTGAAGAACACTGGAGCAGCTGAAATCCTGGGTGGATGTGGAATACTAACTGGGCATAACGACAAGGACCCCAATGCCTCAGGCCCATGGGAAGCTCAAAGTCTTCCAAAGTTCAGGGCGGAATTGGCAGTCTTCCTCTAGTTTGCAGATGTTGACAGTGTATGCAAAAACTAGCAACCACAGCTTCCTCCTCCCATATGATGGCAACCTGAGCCCTTGCCCTCACAGCGACCCCCACTGAGACTAGCTAACCCCTCCTCTTTGTGCTGCACATAATAAATGAGCAGCGTCTAAGTCCTGTTATACTGCAGCTGACCCAGCGGAGTCAGCATAGTCCACCCCGCTCCAGCTTTTCTGTGCGCAATCTGTTCTTTCTTCTTTCTCGCATCACCCAGTCAAGGTTCAAGGACCAGCTGTGCAGGACTTGGCACAGAAAGATTCACCCCAGCTCCTCCTCACAGGAAGCAAGGTACCTGGGCTGACAACCCAGGAGCCATGGTGTGGTGGTTTGAACAAGAATGGCCCCCATAGCCAGGCGGTGGTGGCGCACACCTTTAATCCCAGCACTTGGGAAGCAGAGACAGGCGAATCTCTGTGAGTTCGAGGCCAGTCTGGTCTATAGAATAAGTTCCAGGACAGGTTCCAAAGTTACACAGAGAAACTCTGTCTCAAACAAACAAACAAACGCCTCCCCGCCCCATCGGCCTATATATTTGAATGCTTTGTCACCAGGAAGTGGAACTCTTTGATAGGATTAGGAGTAGAGATACATAGAGAGCTCTTGTTTCAAAACAAAATGAAAAATGAATGCAGTGAACCTTTTGCTTTAAGTAAACAAATGACAATATTTTTTTGCTCATGATAAAATTTAAACTTTCAGCTTGGTGGTAGTGATGCTTAATCCCAGCACTCGAGAGGCAGAGGCAGGCGGATCTCTGTGAGTTTGAGGACAACCTGGTCTATAGAGGAAGATCTAGGACAGCCAGGGCTACACTGAGAAACCCTGTCTCGGGGAAGAAAGAATTCAAACTTTGAAGGAAAGAAAATCACAATTTTCCCATATTTGCCCATGATATGACGGGTTAACCATTTCCTCACATTGAAAGGCTTTCCTGCTGCACATTCATTATGCCAGTATTTCCCAGCATCAACATGAAGCCATGCATGTGTAAGGGATTCCTGCAAACTTCAAGAGGAATCAGAGGCAGAGGTGTGACAATAGTTCAGGGAGATGCCTTCAGAGTGGCCCATGCAGTCGGCATGTCAGAAACTGCCACATGACAAGTTCTGGTGTAGCGTCAAAGCAACTCGGCAAACATCTAAGATGGTGCACACCCCCAGCCATGGGGGAGGGGAGGGTTCTAGAGCTTCTGAAATGTTTTAACATGCTCCAGGAGACATGAGGAGTCATCGTTTTCTGCAGAAAGATTCACAAGCATTTCACAACATGTAAAATAATGCCGCCATATGAACTGACTCTTTGGAGCCCATTCCCTATGGAGGGATTCCTTGCTCAGCCCAGATACAGCAGGGAAGGCCTTGGTCCTGCCTCAAGAGATGTGACAGTCTTTGTTGACTTCCCATGGGAGGCCTCACCTTCTCTGAGGAGTGGATGGGGAGTGGGTAGTGGAAAAGGTTGGAGAAGCTGAGGAGGGAGAGCGAATTGGAATTGGTATGCAAAATAAGATTGTTTTAAAAAGAAAAATGCTGCCTTTTTTCACTCATTAATTTTATTTTGGTTTAGAAAATAAAGTTTTTCATAGAAATGCTACTGGTAGCCAGGTGTGGTGACAGACACCTTTGATCCCAGCACTAGAGAGGCAGAGGCAGGTGGATCCCTGAGTTTGAGGCCAGCCTGGTCTACAGAGCCAGGGTTACACAGAGGAACCTGTCTTGAAAAAAAGTAAAACAACAACAACAACAAGGAAAAAAGGAAGGAATGAAGAAAAGGAAAAGAAAGACATGTTACTAATGTATGCATCTAGTTAATGATTTTTACTTTTGAGATAGTTTTGCCATGTAGCCCAGGCTACTGCCTGAGTTTTGAAATACAAGCACACATCGTCTTTCTATCTATCTATCTATCCATCCATCCATCCATCCATCCATCCATCCATC
>LOJH01045842.1:0-13516 GCA_001685095.1 Ellobius talpinus
TTCTTTATTAACCAATGAAAGTAACACATAGACAGATGACCCTCCTACCTCAAACAACAAAACTCCTGAGCATGAGGCCTAACTGAAGTGTAGCTGATATACGTAATGTCTCCGCAACAGATTAAGTCAAATTTCTCTCTCTTAGCAGGTATCACTTGCAAGTAGCTTCTGGGATGGGGTGGGATTTTCATCCACTTCCTCTTCTCTTCTCCATTCTGGGATTTTTGTCAGGCTTGAATTTATGCAGGTCTTTGCATACTGTCAAAGTCTCTGCGAGTTCATGCATATCAGTACTGTTGTTTCTGGAAGATGTCATTTTCTTTGAATCATCCACCATGTCTGGCTCTTTAAATGTTTCTTCTTCTTTTTAGAAAACATTCCAGAGTCATTTGGAGAGGGTGGAAGTGCTCCTGTGAATCAGAATGGTCCTGGAGGCTCAGGAGGTTGTGGCAGACTTGGAGCTCTCAAAATCCCATGCCACTCCCACAGTCCTGTAACTCACCCACTCCTTAACTCCACCCCCATCCTGAGTCTATCAAAGTATGATCTCAGCTACCATTCCAGTGCCATGCCTTTCTGCCTCAAACACACCGGAACGTGATTCCCCAAATCAAATTATTTCCTTTATAAGTTGCTTTGGTCATGGTGTCTCTTCACAACAATAGAAAACTAACTAAAGATAGGTGGTCTTTTAGGGATGAATGCCCTAAGGTATTGTGCTCAATTGCTGTCTTTATTTTTAATATTATAATGTGTTTGTTTTGCACAGTCAAAGTTCATTTGTCCTAGAGATTCTGTCTTTAAATGTGACTAAAATATCTCAGGGGCTAAACACAGGAGAGAGATGACTTAAAGCAGATTATTTAGCAATCATGCTTTATTTGTTAGAAATTTAAACGGCCCTCATAATCAGATGCCTCACTACTAGAAACATGGCAAGAACAGAAACACTTTTTAACTACTTGAAGTAATAAAGCACACATTACAGGCTACTTTTATTTCTCTTTTTAATTGAAAATAATTATTTCATGTAATATATTCTGATCATTTTTCTCCTCCCTTGTTTCTTCATAGATCCTCCCAATTTCCACAGCCTTCAAACTCTGTTTTTTTCTATGTCTCTCTCTTTAGAAAATAAAGAGATGAAAACAAAAAACGAAACTAAACAAAAAACAATGTAGTAAAACCACAGCCAAAACAAACAAGCAAGCAAAAAAACAAACAAACAAGCAAACATTTTTCTTTATCCCTCCTCTTCTTCCAGGGCGACAGTCTGCTACAATATTGTATCTGCGCCCTTGATAAGGAACAAATGAAACAGAAAAGCATCCCCAGAGACTAGAGGGAATCCACCTGCAGATGAATGGAACGTACACTTCCAGGTCTGATTCTCATATACAGTTAGAAGAAACTCTTACCAACATAGCTAGAAGATTTAAAAAAATACATATCTTATTTTTAAAATGATATTTTAAAAGAGTTTATGAAGCCTTACAATATTTTTATAAGAAACTTTGATTATGTCAAGTGTGCTGGCAAAGATATTAATCCCTAAACTTGGGAGGTACAGGCAGGAATGTCTGTGGGCTCCCAGCCAGGCTGATCTAGAGAGTGAGTTTCAGTCCACTGTCTAATGAAATCTTGTCTCACCCGAACTCTACACACATTTATTATTCTCTCTCACCCACTCCCCTAAATAAATGTTTATGCCAGTTATATTAAATTTGCTATTCTCTCTAATTATCACATAAAACACTAGACAATTGATCAATTTTACGTTCTTTCACAAGACATAAAGCTGTTTAAATATTATCTCCTATTTTCTCTAACATTAGCAAGTATGGTACTTTGTATTTATAAAAAGTTATCCACATCTTCTTAAATTCATGGAGCTGAAATAAACATATAAAACCATATTTAAGACTCATAGACAATTCATAGAAAGTTTTTTGTAAATAGAAATAATTGACTAATTAGAATTATTCAGAGTTTAAAGATTCTAGCCACCATGATATCAAGAGAAAATTACTAGAGATACGAAAAGTAAAAGATAGACTATATAATAAGAAAACCTAAAAGCATACTAAAATCAAGTGATTTCAGAAAGACTACATGGTACATCGTCAATATAGAAAAAAACACTTGTATTTCTATGGAAAAAATGAACAGAAATGAACTGTGAATCATTTTTTAAAAGACTCAAATACGAATAGAAGAATATAAGACTTTGATACTGAACACTGTAAAATGAAAGTTAAATTTCAGTAGAAATTATAAATAAACCATATTATACTCAAAAGATAAAAATGCTAATTCATATTAATTCAACTACAGTTTTTCTCTCAAAAATTTTACTATATTTACATAAAGATTAACAAATTACTTTAGAATTTACACAAAACTCCCAAATATAGACATATCAATTTCAGCTTTGAATGGAAATGAACAAATTTAGAAAACTCCATTAACTATATTTGTAAATGATATACAGCAAAAGCCTTAAATAAGACTTAAGAATAAAACAGTTAAGTAGGGCTGTGAAGTATTTCAGAATCTAGAGTACTTTTCATGCAACCAAGATGACCTAAGTATGGATCCCCAGAATCCATTTACAAAGCCAGACTCTTTTGTATACATCTGTAACAGTACTGAAGAAGTTCATGCATGAGGATCACTGGAGTTGCTGGCCAGCCAACGCTGACAGATAAGCTATACATTCACTGGAAATCTGTATGAAAATAAGTTGGAGGAAGTGGAGAGATGGTTCAGTTAAGAGAACTTGGTCCTCTTAAACAAAACCAATGTTTGGTTTCCAATACTCAATGGCAGCTTCATAAAAACCTGTAACTCCAGCTTCAGGGGATCTGATGTGTTCTGATATGTATGGACATTATAAGAATGTGCTGCAGAGATATATGTAGCCAGAGCATTTATAGCATAAAATAAAATTGAAAAATTCTTAAACAATAATAAAGCTGAAAAGAAGCTAAAGGAGACTCCAGATTTCAACCACAGGCCTATGAGCTTACATATGAACACCAATTACCCTTCAAAAAATACAAAAGGAAAAAAATGGAACAGAATATTTGAAAAGACACAGTCCCACAGAAAGCATACAGATAGCAAATAAGCTGATGAAAAACACCATTAAATAAATACAGATTAAAACTATGTTTAAGTTATCACTTCAAAGTTTGAATTGGTGACTCTACAGCTAACGATCATAAGAAATGTAGAGAAAACATGACCTAGAAGCCTAACATGTTGTTTCTGTCAATATAAACTGGCACAGACAAAATTTGGAAAATTTTAGTACTTTCATTAAAATGTAATAAGCATATCTACCTGAAACACTTTGCATTCCAATGATGGATACTTTCCCAAAAGAAACAAAAAAGGAAGCCAAGAAAAGACTCTTCAGTGAGTATAATAGTAACTATGGGTGACAATAGTCAAAATATAAATGCCAAGTATCCTTGAAAAAGTCAATCGATAAATAATTTTTATTTATTTGCCAATGCTATTTATTTAAATGCTAATAAATAGTGTGTCATACAGTATAAGCTACTATGTGTATGAGAAAGAAACCAGTTCTACAGAAAGTCATCCTGGGATATCAAAATAATGATAACTAAAAAAGAAATCAAGCAAGGAAAGCATATACCTCATTATTTCATTTACTAAACTTCTAGAAAATGCAACTTATTCTATTCTATTGAACAAAAAGATTTCAAAGAGGGTTGAAAAGAGATTTCTTACAGGATTTAAAGTAAAGTATGGGGTTAATGTTCGTTTTCATTACTGTGGAGGGGGAATGACTTTGCTGTTGAGTTCTTAGGTTAATACATTAATTTTAGACACAAGAGTTAGTTGATCATTGTTATATATACTGCAGTTAAAAATATAAAATTTATGTGTCACCTATTTAAAAAAATCAAAATATGAGTGAAATCAAGGCTAAATTTCTTATTTGTTAATTGACTCACCTGGTTGTAAATTTAAGAGAAAGAGCAAGCCAAGGGCTGTGGGTTGTATATATGCGAATGAAAATCTGAACCAGAAATAATATAAAAGTACAGTCAATCTAAGGCAGATATTATTTCTGTCACTAGTTTTCAATCTGCACCTGTTTCTGGAAACCTTCTGGCAATTTCTGTGAAACTAGGGCAAGAGCTAGCCTATTTATTAGTTTACTAAGATTTTTCACAAAAATCAGCTATTTTAAAAAAAAGTTTTTAAAACCTATGTAAATTTTATTACAGCTGAAACTGAAGGCTGGAATGTTGATGTTGTGTGCTTCAGTCTTAGCTACAGATACAATTGGAATGGTAATAATTTTTTTAAATACTTTTACAAATGACTAGTCATAAAAAATTTGGAAATGTAATATAATTCATCTAATCTAATCATTATAGCAATAGAGACCCATCCTTCTTATTCTCTACAATTTTCAACATTGTGGTGAAATGAAACTGTATGCATTGAGTAAAAGGTAAATGTGGATTTAAACTTTCATTTTTTGAAAATACAATATTTTTATTAATTACATGATAATTTGAATAATGCATGCACTATACCTTCAGATTCACCGCATTTATCCCACTAATTCTTGCCAGTCTCCTACCAACTAACCCTTCCTGACCTCTCCTCTTTTTAATTTATATTTCTTAATGCACATTAAAAACAATTTGTGGTATGCATATACATGGGTGTGGGGTATATATTGGCATATGGTATACCTGCCAGGGACTACACTCTTCACAGAAACTGATTCTTCCTTTTCCCATAAACCATCAACTGTCAACAGCTTTTTAGCTAGGGCCGTGGGTTCATGAAGCAATCCTTTTCCATGGAGGGATGCTAATTGGTTTGATCTTGTGTAGGTCTTGTGCCAGCAATGACAACTAGTGTGAGTCAAGAGAGCAACGTTTTTGTCATGTCCATAAGACACTGTCTCACTTTTAGTCCTTCCTGATGTCTGGCCCAATCTTTTCCTTTCTTCTTTGGTCATGGTTGCTGAGCATTAGAGAGGGGTTAATAAAAATTGATATCCCATTTGTTATGTGCAGTTAAAGCAGAAACTCATGGGGAAATGTCGAGAGTATGTTAACTTCACTGAATTTATACCTTAAATTTCATCAGTAGTTCATTCCTGCATTAACCACTCAGCATTGCATAAAATCTTCTCAGAAATCTAAGAGAAATACAACCGTGAGTATAAACAAATTAATTGGAGGACAACTTGATATTATATCCACTTAGCCAAATAATGTTAAAAATATGATATATAGCCTTTTCACAGCATGCTTGTCAGCAGAGATGAACCACAACTGCCAGGCAACAAGGTGATCAGGAAGGTAATGATCTAGACTCTGCAGTATACTGTTTTGCTATGACTGGTACCTAAGGTATATTACTTTCATTTAGGATATTTTAAATTTATGTCACAGTCATAAGGACAGAACCTAGTAAAAGATACAGAGAGTATCCACTTACTCAAGTAACAGATATATATGCATCCTTCCTCTGTACCACAACTATAATGGTAGATAAAATACTAGAGGTGACACAGATTATAAACTGAAAATTGCAAAATGTCACCATTTCTATGTGAGAATCAGAGAAAAGGAGAATCAAGGGATAAATGAAAGGGATAAAGGCAGAAATAAAAACAGGGAAAGTGGGAGAAATGGAGAAAAGGGAAAGAGTTTTTTTTCAAAAAAAAAGTTTAAATGCAAATTTAGTCTCTAGATTAGGATTTTTGGTCTACAGCTTGATGTTGTGGAATGATCTTTGTGCATACTGTGAAGATTTGTCAATCAGACTGGTTTAATAAAAAGCTGAGTGACCAATAGTTAGGCAGGATTTTCAGGGCAGAGAGGATGCTGGGAAGAAGAGTGGAGAAACAGGGAGTCACCAGAGAGATGCAGAGGAAACAACATGGGCATTACAAAGCAAAGATAACTGAGCTACATAAAATAATGTAGATGAGAGATGTGGGCTAATTTAAGTTGTAAGAGCTAGTTAAAAGTAAGCCTAAGCTATTGGCTGATTTCTCATAATTAACAAGTAATTAAGAAGAGAATTCCACACATGGATATTTGGGAGCTAACTGGCAGGAAAGAAAACTCTTCCTACAAATGCTGCCCAATGTCCAACCAAGTATATCCACATAAGACCTGTAAAAGCTTTTAAAAAGTTTCCAAACACAGAACAATGGAGCCAAACACAGCTTTCATGCTGGCTGTGATACAGAGACACATCTCCCAGAGTTCCCTGTATGCTGGAGCTGCCAGTGTGTAAAGAGTTAAGTCATGTGGAAGGTTAAAGGTTTTGCTTATGTTGACATAAAAGGTTGCAGATATCCAGTAAAACAGGTTCAGATTGAAAAAGTAACTTCTACATAGGTTGCAGTATATTTAACAATGTGCAACATTTTAAGAAAAACTGGGTACAGACAGTATTAGAAAAAATAAATAATTTAAAAATAGCAAAGTAAAGTCTTTAAAAAGAGAGAAAAGTAATAAAAAACATGTAAGGATGAAAATACACAAGGATTCTGGATCCTATATGGTGTCTTGTTAACTTTGAATTTTTTAATGATAATGTACCAAAAACAATAGTTGCTGAGAGACATTAGAATATGGAAACTCCAAAATTAAATCAGCATATATATTTTAAAAAATGTCCTCACTTCAAAATGGAAGTTGGACAACGTGTTGCATTGAGGAGAGAAATTATGCTTTTTGTCCCACAGAAAATAAAATACTGTGAATTCCTGCCAGATTAATAGAAATCAGATTTGACTGGGGAAAAACTCCTAGTCTTTTGACATGGAAACAGCTCTGAGAAGAGACATCTTAAATCATGGTGACTACAGAGTTCTCATGATTTATTATTACATGCCATCCTTTCATATAACATGGATAGAAATTTATATTACAATTTGATTATATAGTCCAAACAGACATGAAAGGCTGACAGATGCTTTTTACCTGATCAAATATAAAGCAAAATATCATCTTTAACTGACTGGCTCATACTGCATATTCCATTCTCGTGTTAATGAAGATATGGTTTTTCCTTTGAAGTTTATGCATTTTCAGAGCAAGGGGACCAGACACCAAAAAAACCCAAAAACCAAACAATAGCAAACAAGCAAACAAATAAGCAAACACAAAATACAAAATACAAAAATACAAAAAAAGGAAGCCCAGGTAATCTCGTTTCTCAGAGTGCCTCTGTTGCAGTTTCCTCAGAGTTCTGCCCTCAGAATAGTTTCAAGAATGCTGTGTGAGATGGTGCAGCCTCATAGCCTACTCCAGTAAGTGCTTTAGATAAGTCTTTCACATTCTACTTTTCCATTTCACAGAGACAGGACAAAAAATTATAAGGCTAACTCTCCCAGGACTCGACCATTATCTCAGATTTTTCAGAGTTTCCTAAAGATGCTTTCCTCCTAGACAACAGAAAACAGTCTAGATTGCACAATGCCCACATTCCCAAGGGAGGGTAGGTCAGTTTTGGTCCTTTTATGGGTTATAGGTGTGTGTTTGTCATCATTTATGGGGTGGGTCACAAGTTGTTATTGTTGATAGTCAGGAGAAAAGATAAACAAAGGAGTTAGATTCAAGGATCTTTTTCTGAAAAAAAAGTGGGATGTAGTACAGAAATGATGAGACAAAAGCATGGATTGTTGAATCTACTTTCAGCAAACACTAGTCTCAAATATTTTACATTGCAATGGGCTTTTTATATTAATGCAAATTTAAGATTAGTTTTGTTATATATATAATAAATGTGTGTGTATGTATCTAAGTGTGTGTTTCTATTCTTGCTTAAGGCATTGTACATATGCATCTCATTTAAAAATGTTATGTAAAGTTTTTGATAGCTATTTAAATGCAGGTTAATAGCCATCTATAACTATCAAACTTATAGTCATCTTAGGCAAGTTTTCAAGGTCATGCAGATATTTTAGATAGGTGGTCTTTAAACACTTTAAAGACCAATAGAATATGGCACTTAAAATATTTTAATAACACAAGGCATTTCTTGACAATGAGACATGGCTGCATCTGGTGGCACCAATCTATTTCAAAATAGGATGATGGGCATTTAAGAACCTTCATATCAAATTTACTTTCTTTATGGCAAAACATAGCTATTTAAGCAAGAAACTGCCCTTGCCTAAACTGCGGACAATATGCTGTCCAAACAGGACCAGCAGGACAAAGAAAAGTAAATGCCAAACTTTGCCAAGACAGCATGGGACAGTACATCAATAATGCCTGTAAAATAGAAAAGACTGTAGACTGAAGACTGAAGATGGAATGTTGCAGAAGAAGCTTGGGTGACTGTATAGGCAGCCAAGTGTTTCTGTCATTTATTTAAGTTTTTGAAGTTGCTTACACTGCACTTTCTGTTTATCTTTCTGAGGTCTTTAATGTAGTTGAAGACTAGATATTCATATTTTTCCTTAGTTATGATGGAAGGAAAATTAGGCACAAAGGCTTCAACTAATCAAGATAGAATAGTGGAATATTTACTCCAAATATGGCAAATACAAATGGATTTGACATTGTAATTGTAATTCTTACCTGATAATTGTTCTTATTGTTTATAGTTTTATTCTGTTAGAGTTAAAACCCTTCTGTTTCATTTAGACAAAAGGGAATAATGTTGTAAACTAATCTTTTTGTACACTGTGGATATTTGACATTCAGACTGGTTTAATTAAAAAAAACTAAATGGCTAATAGCTAGGCAGGATTTGGGGGGCAGAGAGAATAATGGGAAGAAGAGAGCAGAGATGTGGGGAGAAGCCAGTGAGAAGCAGAGGAAGTAACATGGGTATTACAAAGTAAAAGTAACTGAACCACATAAAAGAATGTAGATAAAAAGATGTGGGCTAATTTAAGTTCTATGAGTTTATTAGAAACAAGCCAACAATATTAGTCAAGACTAAATAATTAATAAGAAGTCTCCATGTGGTTATTTGAGAGCTAATTTATGGGATAGAAAAAAAATCTGCCTACAGCTTGAGGTAACTTGATCTCCACTTCCCATTACATTTTACATACATTTTTACCTGGCTCTTGTCAAAAACCTAGAAAACTGACCCTTGTGGAGGAAATTGCTTATCTCTTCTTTGTTTTTCAGTACTAAGCTTAACAGGTTCCTCTAATTGGAAAAAATATCATGAGTTTTACTTTTATGTACAGTCTCCTATAAGCATTGACTACAGATGAAATGGCTAAACCTTCTGAGACTGGTATCAAATTTTTCCATAGTAAATACTAATATTTCTTCTGTTAGAACTTTCTTTAATGTGTGTAGTACACATTTTCTTCTTGCTACACATGCTTGATCATGATATATTTTATTAACCACAGCTGATTTTCAGTAATAAGGCTATAGTAACTTAATCTTTTGATTTTTTATCTGTGGACCAAAAAGGTTCCTTTTTAGATTCCCATAATCATCACTGTAAGATCACCCATTACATTTCCACCAATGGTCTGAGGAAATATCATGGCCTCTAAAATAGATATGATTATTTAAGTAATACATAGTCTCTCTTTTTATGAAGTTAAATTTATAGTTATCATACAACTACTGATAACTGTTTCATAAAAATTTTTACAAGTTTGATCCTAACTCACATTCCATAATACTATTTTACTACTACATTGACAGTCTTCCACCCTTTGAACACATACTCTTTCATGCAAGTGTGCTATATATGCTTAAATTTTCTCTTTCTCTGCCTAGAATCAGGTCTTTCCATCAAACTTCTAAATTAACATTTAGGTGAGTTACATTGTATGTGGCATCAAGCAAATTAACATCCCACAATTTGTGTACTTCTTTTATTTTAACATTGTTAAATTTATTAGATTTTAAAAAAAAACACCAATCCAAGTTCCCACTCCCTCCCCTCTGGCCATTCCCTCCACTCACCCTCCCATCCCACTCCCATCTAATCTTCAGAGAGGGTAAGGCACATTGCCTTGTAGAAAGTCCAAGGCCCTCCCTACTATATCTAGGCTGAGCAAGGTATACATCCAAAGAGAATAGGATCCCCAAAAGCCGGTACATGCATGCAGTAGGGATAAATCCTGATGCCACTGCCAGTGGCCCCTCAGTCTGCCCCAGCCATGCAACTCTCAGCACTGGACTGAGCTCCAAAAGTGCAGCTGAAGAATGGAACATCCAAATCCAGTGTATACTCCACTCTGCACTCATTTCTCTTCAGTGCCTACAGNTATATCTAGGCTGAGCAAGGTATACATCCAAAGAGAATAGGATCCCCAAAAGCCGGTACATGCATGCAGTAGGGATAAATCCTGATGCCACTGCCAGTGGCCCCTCAGTCTGCCCCAGCCATGCAACTCTCAGCACTGGACTGAGCTCCAAAAGTGCAGCTGAAGAATGGAACATCCAAATCCAGTGTATACTCCACTCTGCACTCATTTCTCTTCAGTGCCTACAGAAATATCTTAGTGTCAAGACCATAATGGGTTCACCCACTGTGTACTTCTTAAAAGGATCAAAGTTTTACAGTGGTAACATATATAAATTGCTTAGTAGAAGTCTGGCATATGAAGATCTTTCGGGCATCATAAAACTGACTTTTCTTATTTTGATGTTTCTATTTAGTAATATTGTGTCCAACTTAGATTCTAAGTTATGAATGCTGAGCAAATTCCCTTGAATAACTATTAATACCGATTTAGAGACAATATTTCTACTGTACATTGGAGGAGTACTTGTGCAGGAACTTTCACCATCTCTGACTCTCTTCAAGTATTTGCTTGAAAGTGCTCTCACTGAGAGAAGATACACTGATCTGTTTACTGTCCTTAGTAGATGGTTAGTAGATGCTGTTAGACAGGAGGAGCCAGAGACACTGTTACAAATATGGTGATGTGCCTGACAAGACACTAAGACATTTCTGTAGGCACTGAAGAGAAATGAGTGCAGAGTGGAGTATACACTGGATTTGGATATTCCTTTTTATATCAGAGTTGGTAATGACATTGAACAGGGATGAAAATTCTAGTACAAATCTAAAGATTAATAGGAAATTATCTTTCTAAAGGAGAAAATCCATGCCCAAACTAGTTGAAATCATAAATCTCTGTTGAAAATATATCGGTTCACATGAGAAAGTCTAGCGGAGGGAAAAAACTGCCTTGGTTTTTAAATAAGAAGGAATCAGTGTGCCGTTTCTTTAATTGATAAATGATGTCAGGAGGCTTGATTTTATCAGACTTAGTTTTTATTGAATTTAGAATATCATACACAACAAAGACACATGGGAATGGTGTATTATTTCACACTTGTCTGTTTCTCTGTTAAGCAGAACAGACTTAGATAGAACTCAGCGTACATCTGTTAAGTGTCTGAATGAATGCTTGATTGAATTGAAGGAAATACAAAGCATATTATAAGAAGGTAGTCTTTATATCAAAATAATTTAACACGCATTTGGGCACACATGGGAGAGTGCATATGTATACAGAGGGGCTAGTAAGAGAAGGCAAGCAGTTGAGAAGAATATATAGGGTTCACAATTCAATAAGCCCTCCTGTGAGAAAAACTAATTTGAAGCAGAGAGTCAAACAAAAAACCTTCAAGAATGACATGATGTATGACATTTGAAAAATTAGATTTTGATGCATAATATAGGACAACTCAATGGCAGAATATTTGATATAAAAATAAAACACTGAGAACTTTTAAAAAGTACATGCCAGAATAGAAATACAAACATCCTGAATTGTTTCTTTTTGTTCTCTAAGTAATCGTCTCTCTGTTCCTTACATCTAATCCTTCTGGTGACCATGGAGTCTCAAATACCAGCTAAACAAATGACCTCAGTTTGAAATGTAAG
This sequence comes from Ellobius talpinus, assembly GCA_001685095.1. Lineage (NCBI taxonomy): Eukaryota > Metazoa > Chordata > Mammalia > Rodentia > Cricetidae > Ellobius > Ellobius talpinus. Next base: position 11,899 of record LOJH01045842.1, read on the forward strand.
CATGAAATTTACTAGGTATATTAAGTTTGTAAATATACTTAGTTTTTCTAAGCACAGTGTTTTCTTTACAATGTAATACCAATAGTTGACCTATCTTGTTTATTTAAGATTTATGTGGAAAATAAATGAGCAACAGAAGATAAAAATAAGGATCACCATCATAATCATCATCAGAAAACCATTGTCTTCTGTCAAGCACTTGTATATTTACAGTCTATACAAGTTAATACAAAAAGTAGTGCCATTTAAAAAAACATTTCCCATGACAGTAATTACCTGTGTCAATTTACTGTGAGCACAAAACAATCACTCATTAGCTACCTGAGTACTCTGTAGAGAGACGTTAATGCTCTAAGAAGATTTTCATGATTAAAGCATAACAGCAATGTTATTAGAAAACTGAACATTTTAAATATCATTAATGAAGAGGCATTTCACAAATTAAAGATGTCTCATTATTCACTATTGTTAACTATTTCTACTAATGAGAGATCTGCAGTCATATCCCTAAAGTTAGTCCTTATAAAAACATGTGCACCATCAGTGAATAAACCTCCTCCCTAAGGACAAGCTCTCATAGTATCTGAAGGTGTTATGCAGAACTTCAAAGGAAAAGAGAAAGTCATAGTCCTAACCCATCTTGAAGACAAGTCTGGCAAGCGTGAAAAAAGGTAACTCTGGAGAAACAGTCACATTTTTATTTTGGGATTAATCAAGAGTTGTTAACTTGAATCAAGGCCCGCTAAGTAAGAGTAGGTTCATGCCTGGTACTGTAAATCTAGTCAGCTTCCTGTATCTGAAGAGGACATAGACACCAGAGGAGAACCCACTACTGCTATTATCTTCTCAACCAATTTAATTTGTATTTGTATCCTAAAACCTTATCCTTTCAGTTATATATAAACATAGTTCATGCTGAACAACAAAGGATATTCTTGCTATGTCAGACAGAGAGTAGGAGAGGGATCAACTGCTTAAGTTCAGAGAATAAATAGCTGTGGAACACCAAATGACAATTGTAGATCTGTACAATTACAAAGCAGCCCTATAGCTAAGGCTCAGCGAACATTCTGGACAAGGCAGCAGAAATATTGTAAGAACCACAGGAACTAGATATCTGTTGGAAAATATTGTCCTTAGACATAACTTTGTAGCTGTATGCATGAAACTGAAATCAGATGGTTGGCTACGAAAGACTTATATGAGAACAGCACCAATCAACATGTCTAGGTAGACATGGAAAATATCTCTAAGCCCTACACCTAGAGGAAGAGGTACAGGCACTGCATGGATGCTGACAGAGAGTGAATCTGTTCTTTCTATGTAGGAATTGATACTTGTCCTGATACCAGGACCTCACTCGAAAACACATTCATATATGATCAAAATTAAATGGCAATTTCTCAGAAAATTAGGAAACAACTTTCCTCAAGACCTAGTAATGTCCCTTTTGGGTATATATCCAAAGGATGCTCAATCGTGCCACAAGGACATATGCCCAACTATGTTCATAGCAGCTTTGTTTGTCATAGAGAGAACCTGGAAACACCCAAATGACCCTCGGCCAAAAAATGGATAAGGAAAATGTGGTACATTTACACAATGGAGTACTACACAG
>LOJH01045843.1:0-13516 GCA_001685095.1 Ellobius talpinus
CCCGCCTCGCCCGGGTCCCGCCTTCACTTCTGTGGGTGGGGGTGCGGGGTGAGCAGATGGAGGGCGCGCCTCCGCGGTGGGAGAGGAAAAGTGAAAGTTGTACCATCTGTGGGCGATTTGGAATTCTTTCTGTTACTTTCCAGAGGAAAGAACGAAATAAAAGAGAAAGGAAAGTAGCCGTGGCCCCTTGCGGCGGTCACGTAAGAGGCCGAATTTGCACAGAGCAGAGTTGGGTATGGATCACTCTACTCTGCTAGGGACACTTAGTTTCTGGAGTTGCAACGGGGCCTGAGGATGTGGAGTTAATATTGATTCTAAACTTGAAATGTTGGTGAAGCGATTTTTCAGCAGATGGTCACATGCCCTCACACTCGGCCTGGCCTGTGCTTACTATCCTTCGGTGAACTTGGTATCCTTCGGTGAACTTTGTGCCTGTGTCCCGGAGTGCACCTTTTTGAGCACCAAGCCATCCCCTAGGCTTTCTTAGTTGTGTGTAAAGGCCACTTTAGGGAAGTTTGCTGCACCGCCTTTACATTGCCTCCCCCCACAACCCCAACTTGGTTGTAGACTGCGAGATAGATTCTGGCCTCGGGTACATGGCTCGTGGCCCTTTGCCACTTTATATGTACATATATTTATGTAAAACATTTTCTCCCAGCTCTGTGCCAGCTGTTCCACATTTTCCAGCTGCCACTTCAGTTTGAAATGATGGACTGTCGTCCTCAAGTAAAAGAACCCCTTAGTTCGAGGTATGGAGGGCCGGGCCGTTGTGCAAATACAGGGGCAGTCCCATTAGCCCTGCTGGTATTATTAGTTCCAAAAAAAAAACCAAAACCGCCCCGCGCCCTTCTTTTCCTCCCCTTCTCCTTAATTACAGCTTTCCACAGCCCAGTAGTGCACTGCTGAATATTCAAGTTATTAGGACCCCTTTTTTTCTAAATGATTTTGTGCAGAACTTGGGTGAGGCCATTTCCTCCTCTTTTTTTATATTCCTGAAATATGCGTCTGGTGGAAATAACTTATAGAAAAAGAGTTGCAGCTTGAGAGCATTGGGCATGGCTGGGGGAAGGGAGGCTGTGCCCTGCCATCTGAAATCATCTCATTTTAGTCTCTTTAAGGGGAAACCCTGCGTTCTCCTCATGTCACAAGCTTGTACTGTTTGATGTCTTCACGAGTTACAGGCTGGATTCTTCAAGAACTGGCCTAAAGTATTAATTTTGAGTATTTATGTAATTGCTCTGTAATTTGAATAGGTGCCTTATTGATTGATTCCTGTAATTATTTCATTTGGGTTTTAAATTAAAAATTAATAATAGTCTGACAGTTTCTTAATTACACGTGTCAAGATTATTTTGAAGCAGGAAAACGCTATGTTTTAAAATAGTGAAATAACCTCAGAATCACTTCATTTTTCTAAGGCAGAGCAGTATTTCAGTTGAGAGGATACAGGAAAGCAGTACTGGTTGGTTTTAACAATGTAAACCGTGCAGAGTGTCTACAGAATTTGTTTATCTTAGGAAATATTGGCCTTAACAATCTGGTCCACAAGCTCTGTGGCCAGCGAGATTATAGTCAGACCTTAAAACAAACATGAAATAACATTTAAATGAGCTGAAATTGCATATTTATACAGAGCAGAGAGTTTATTTTACACTAAAAGCTATTTAATTAGAAACTCTCCGCCTAAGGGGAGATCCTTTCAGGGTATGAAATTCTTAAAGTCAGCCCTGGGAAGCTTTTGGTTTCAGATGCATGAATAAGTTCAATGTGAGAGGTGTCTAGTGAAATTTCACACAGGGAGAAACACTTTAAAAGATATACATTGCTTTATTGCTAATAGACCGGCAGGGTTAGCTCATATGCCTACCAATTCCCCTTGCTTTTTACATGCCTGGTACACCTTGATTTAACTCTGGTCTACCTACCACTTTTATTGTGTGTCTAATTTGCCAAGGAAGGACCACAGACAAAAATTAGAAAATTCAGCACTGATGAAAAGATGGCTCTTTTGAGTTATTCCAGTACTTACTTAATGAAAGAATTGTTAATTTAATAATTGGATTCCAGAGCCCAAAAGTTGGACTCTCCTTTGTTTCGAAGCCGGTGAAGTTTTCTTAATTACCTGCATGCTGGAAGAGTTACAGACTTCCTCTGGGCTCAGCCATTTAGAACGGAGTCCTATGTAAGGCATGCTGCTTGCTGCCTTCCCCTCCCCGCTTTCTGAGGACAGTTTGGAAGCTTATGAAAGGAAACACTTTCATGACCATTGTTGTGTGCACTCACTTATATAGAGATGGTAATGTTCTAAGAAAGACCGGTCTCAAAGAAGTGAATCCGTGAGTCATGAAATGCTCCAGAAAACCTTAGTCATGGAATGTTAATGCTTTTAGACTATAGTAGATGATCTTAAAAGTCAGACTTCCCTTTTTTCTGCCATCGTTGTAAAGCCCTAGCTGAAGCGTTCTTTGAAGGGGGTTTCCATTCTTCTGGCACTCATATTCTGAGCTTGGTCTGATTTGTTTTGGGAGATTCAAGGAATTTCCTGCCAACTTTTATATTGAGAGGCAATCAAGTTGCTGAAATGGCTACAGGACAAATACATATATGTATTTGTTAAACAAAAGACTCTAAAATTTCAGGCTGTCTTCTCATTGAAGCCTGGGGAGAATCCGCTGCCCTTCCCTTCGTGTTGTCGTTTTTCCTGCGTGGAAACTGATCTGTTCTACTTTCAAAGCAAATAAAGGCAGACAATAAACAACAGCAGGCCGAGTGCTGCTGCAAACTTTCCCGACTACTTTTCAGGGTATTTTTCATCTTTACTTTTATTTGATGGGCCTGTGAAATAGAGCTGTAGACTGGTGAAGACTTTAAATGAAATTTCACACTTTGATGATGTTTTTTCAACTTTGATATATTGACAGCAAAAGGGGCTGCAAAGCTTTTATAGAACTTGAGCAGTAACGCCAAGCAGCAGTCAAATGTCTCCATGCATTTGTGTTTAACTGCAGAAGAAAAACATGTCCATGGGCAGTGGAGGTTCTTATCAGCCCCCTAATCCCAGATCCCAGCAAACCTTGAGGGCATGCCTCAGATCTTGCTGAAGTCACTGTGGACTCTCACAGTTTGCAGATTAAATATGCTATGTGTTCCTGGCTCCAGCTCCGGTTTTATGAAGCTCACTAAGCTTCCTGTCTTAGGATCCTTTTCTTAAGTTTTTAGGGCCTGCTGAAGGCTATGCTGTCTGAAGTAAGTGGTCCCTGTTAATTTAGAGACTCTTTCCATATTTCATTCTCTCTTTTAAAAAATGCCAAATTTATTATTTTTAAACTGAAAAGCTAATTATGTCAGGAAGAGGGAGGAGGGCTGCTGGAAAGAAGCTATGTGTGCAGTGTCTCTATGAGCTCATTTGTTTGCAAACTTGCTGTGTTGTCTCCATTGTCTTACACTTTCCCTCTGCCTAGCCCCTGAGAAGTAGACTTTTTCCATTTGAAATACTAAGTGCACAGTAGTTTTGTGCATGTTTCTCAGCTGCCACTTTGGTGTGTGTGTGTGTGTGTGTGTGTGTGTGTGTGCGCGCGTGTGTGCTCGTTTCACCTGAAAGTGTTTCTTGTTCTGGTTGTGTATATTTCAACCCGACAAAATGTCTCAGAAAATCTATGGCTTTCTAAAGAAACTGAATGAAAAAGCCATTACATAGTTAATAAGGTGGCACGGGGACATTGAGGCCCCCTCCTGAAAGGCAATATTGTATTGAGTTCCATGTCTGCCTCAGTGGTATCTATAAGCCTTATCCTCTTATATGGTGCGCTAGTGTTTTGTGTACTAGTCATAATTAAAAAAGAAAATACTTACATCATTGTCCAGCAGCATGTCATGTCATTCCCGAGAGAACCCAAGCCAATTTTGTGTTTAAAGGTTATTCAATGAATGAAATCGTGAAAGCCCATTTGTCAAAGTACTGCATGGTTTCTGTTCGTTTTCAAGCCCCAAATTCATTGTCTGCCCTAGCCTAGCCATTAGTCATCAATGTATTAGTGCTGCCTTCAGGCCATGCTGCCCCGCACTTCTTCACACTATTACAGCTTTGAAAGTGTACTCTGTCGACTTGGAGAATTACTGCTCTGATTTCCGCTTGGCTGGTTTGAGGTAAGTCCCCTCCCTCCCTCCTGGCTGACTGTAATCCTTGCTTTCTTTCAAAGCTCCTTTCCAGAGATTTAGAGGAAAACTTTCTTAAGGACTCTGTTGGCATCCTACCATGGGTTTGTTGTGGCATGCACTATACATTTAAATTGTACCCGAAGTAAATTGGATTGGTCGCAGGCCTGAAACAGTTAGAGGGGCTTTGATTTGCTTGGGAGGGGAGGGGTGACAGCAATAACTATACACAACATATTTGTGTATCTGTACTTTTTATGTTCTATTAATTCAGCAGGAAGGGAGAAGTGCCATACATAAGTCCCTGTTAAAATGACTTCAGATGTGTAATGTATTTGCTTATTTTGAAAGAGAGGTTTTTTTGAAGATTGCATAAAATGCATAACAGGACTCCAGAGTGTTTTATGTTACAGCCATTTTTTTAAAAAAAGATGGAAAACTCACCAATTAGATGAAAGATGAGTTCAAATTTTATTAATGAATGAATGAGGCAGTTAAGCCCTGTTACTGATTACATTTTGTGCTATTTTTTTTAGAAGAATAATTCAGTCCAAAGACGTATTAGTGTGTGGAGAAGCCTCGTCCAGCATCTTTGAACTGAAGTCAGAATGACTTGAGATGTATGGGAACCTGGAGTTCACTGGCCAGCCCTGTGGATCAGAGCATGCTACATCAGGACAAGGCCTGCACTTTAAGCTGTGAATGAATGCTCCAATAGAATTCCGCAGCATAGCGTCTCATTGAGAGTGTGTGGAGCAGTGGGTGCAGGCTAGGTTGACAGTCTGGTCTATATAAAAGGTGAAGAAGGAGTCAGCTGGAGAATGTTGTTTGAGTAAGAACGTTTACAGGATAAGTGGCCCATGGCTAATGAATTGTAAAGTAGGCTCTACATTTGAAAATCCGTAAAGTTGGAAAGTGACTCTTAAAATGGAAGTTCAGATTTGACTAGCAAAACTTTAAAAATTAGGAAAGTAGTTTTGAATGAAAGCAAGCTGAGTATCTTTAGCTTATCTGTGACTGATTTTAATACCTAAATATTGGTCTCATTTGTGTGATTTAATAGCTGGTTGTTGGCCTGCTATGGTAGCTCATGCCTGTAGTGCTAACACTTGGAAGGCTGCAACAGGAGGATTGTCAAAAGTTTCAGGTGAGCCTGGTCTTCATAGACCATTCTGTGAAGCCTGGCCTACAGTGTGACAACCTGTTTCAGACCATGACAACAACAGAGTCAGTTATTACTAGTAGACCATGCAACCTGTCTCTTTAAGCTTTGTTACGAAGATAGAGAATTTAGGATCTGTAAGTTATATAAGTTCTTTGAGAATAGAAGTTTTTATTTTCTGCTGCTATGCAGACATTCTTAATTCTTAAAAACCTCAGTAAAGCACTCATGGTTTTCTGATGTATCTGGATGTAGTGGGAAGATTGTTTATGCGAACTTATTAATAGACTGATACAGACATTCAGATCTACTGTTCTTTGGGAGGGAAGGTCTGGATCCAGCTAATGCACAGAAAATTCGGGTGTCAGTTTGCTTCCCATTGCTGCTGCTTCTTTAATGGCATCTACTGTACCCCCTGAAGAGCCTGACCAAAGCACACGAGTCTGGTGTGTTAAGAGTTGTGTGGGACTCAGAAGGGTAATGAGTACTAAATAGAGATCTCATGCTCCCCTCAAATATTATAAAATTCCTCTGGCAGCTGAGGCAGGAGCTTGTAATCTCTTATATCGACACCAGAAAAGGCAGGAAAAATGTCACTTCGTGATTTTAAGTGTAATAACAATGATTTCTTTCTTGTTGAATAGTCTGTTCAGTGACTATAGTCAAATATATAAATCTCTGTGTAGCCTTGGGTCTTCTGGAACTAGCTCTGTAGACCAGGGTGGTCTCGAACTCATAGAGATCCACCTGCCTCTGACTCCTGCGTGTTGGGATTAAAGGCATATGCCACCACCACTGCCTGGCTTAAAAATATAAATCTCTTAAAAGTTTCGATGTAGTTAATTTATGAAAACAAAATTCACCGAATCCAGGCAGTGATTTCCCTCTTAGAGTGATTCCATTTTGGGATGTCTGTCAAAATACTGCTTATCTCCATTGAGAACATCAGAAATGGAAGGAAGGAAATAATAGACAGCAGGCTGTGGATCCCTTGGTTTCCCCAAAGGGCAGCTTGGATAGATTTCAGCTTTCTTATTCACAGATGAGGTTTTCTGCTCTCTTTACCTTGGGAAAAGTAATCCTATAAAGGTGAAACAATTGTATATTAGAAAATACTGTAGTTAAACATTAATGAAGATTGCATTAAGAACTTATGAAGTTGGGCTTCCTTGTTTGCAGGAAGGAAGGCTGTATAGATGGGAAGGGAGGCAAAAGCTGAGACTTCTTGGGAAGTGTTGGTATGTCACAGAAGTTATGCATAACTAATTGATTTTAAGTTCAGAAAGACGTTTGAACGGGAGAAAACCTCAAGCACATTACAGAGCGCTTACATTTCTTTTCCATGTGTGATTGCATGAGATGGGCTGCATTCTCCGTGTTTTGTTCCCTGAACCTCAAGACTAGTTTTCACTTACAAAATCAATGAAAAGTTTTAAAATCAGCATTAGCTTTGTCCTTCATGTTGAAAAAAATTTCTCCTCTTCTCTGAAGGAGTTATTTTCCTTAGGAAATGGGTTATTTAATAGCTCCAGGAAGGTATAAATATTAAATAGGATTTTTTTCCCCTAAATGGTTGCTTCCTCCATGATGCCCTAGTAGTAGAGGATGAGAGAACTCTTCAGTGATGGAGTGGAAGACTGCCTTCCAAATCCCTTCTCAGCCTGGCTCATTGTGGAATTTTGAAACATTAACATATGAGGAGACCATTCAGCTTAACAGTGTACATGTGGGTGTGGATAAAAGCCTGACCCCCTGGAGCAGCAGATTCTTGTAATTTCTCACACAGGCTTGCACTTGGTGCTGCTCATAGCGTTGCTCTGCTTTCTGGAGGGCCTTCTCTTTCTGGTCTCTTAAGAAGACCTGTAGCTGTTCTAACCTATGAGAAATTGATCAGGTTGTCATCAATCCAGTCTTCAGCTTTGGTTGTTTCAAATCTTTAAATGCATTTAGGAGAAAAAGAAAGAGAAAGAAACAGCAGAGTTGTTGCCAAAGTTCAGGTAACCTAACAGTAAGACCAAGTGGATTAAGGAGCTAGGTGTTGGTGGGATGCTTGTGTTCACCCAGGGGGCAGCAGGCTTGTGATTGCAGCAGCTCCATCCCTCCCTGGGTTTTAGGATGCTCAGTTGTCACTTTAAACTTTGGCTTGAGTTAGTTAGCACCGGTGCTTTCTTTTGCAAATGTTAGTGTTCGGATTGTAAAGGATTCCGAATACCTATGGTTTGGAGGTATTACTGCGGAGACCTGCAAGGGGAGAGGCTGGTCCATGTAGGTTTAAGAATTGGGTTTTAAAAGCCATCTTTACAGGAAGCTTCCGTGGTGATTAAGGTGGAGCTTGCAGGGCTTCCTGAGAGACAGTGAGTCTATGTGTCTGCCTTGACCATCCAGAGCGCTCACATCTATTTATGGCAGCTAAGGAAGGGGTCCAACCACAGCCTGCTCAAAGGGATTCCCATAGTAAATGGGCCTGTCTCTCTGAAGACGATCAGACACTGTGAGGCAGCCCCCTCCCTGATGGTGACTCTGAAGGCTTGAGGCGGCCCTGTGAAAGTGCTTTGAAAATGTCGGGGACCCCTCCCCTCCAAAATTCTCCAACTTGGTAAATGTTGCCTCCACCCCCTTCACTTTTAGAGTGCACATACACTCCAAGTGGTGGTCCTAGTGCATGCAGGAAGTTAGTTCCTGTAGGCAAACTGCAAGTAAGGAGAGGGGTAGACTTAAAATAGGGTCTGAGATTAATTGTGCTCCAGACTTGGGGCCCTGGGAAACTACCTAAGGGTTGGAATAGTTGAATTAAAAAAGGCATTGGTTGTTTTGCCTCCAGGAAGGAGTTTTTCTCCCCCCCTTTTTTTTTAACCTGTGAAACTTAAGATCTTAGAAGGCAAATGCTACTTACAGGCTTACTGAGCCACTGGTTGCCCTACCTCTTTTGCTAGAACTCAGAATCCCCCCCCACTCCCCACACACAAAACAGAAAAAGTTAAGTGGTTTGCCTGTGGTCCTGATTGTAATGTGTCAGTGGTAAAAGACTGAAGGGGACAGGCCAGAGTTGTAAACAGGGAGACTGCCTCAGGAGGAAAGTCTTGATTTCATTCATATCTGAAAAATAGTGGCATGTGTTCTACAGAGGAAAGGATTTGAAGTGAATCGAAATTAATTCCCACCCTCCTTGATTCTTCAGTTACTCCAGGCTCTAAAGGGGAGCGATAGGATGATGCTTCAACCTGCCAGGACTTAGCATTCCAGCAGGGGTCAACTCTGGTCTGTGTTTCCAAATCCCTGGTGTCCTATGAAAGAGCCACCCTGAAGGGGAGAAGCAGTCACCATTTCAACACTTATATGGGTGTGGGCATCCTTGGTTTTAAAGCTTTTTCTTTGTGACAAGGATAAAATTGTGTTTTTATCAGTAAAATAAGCTGATATAATTCATGGTGCTATACAGGAAGCAGATGTCTGCCTTGGCAAGTTGCCATGTTACAGCCCTGCACCAAGCATTGACTACACTTAAATAATTAGTTGCTAATTAATGAGATCCAAAAATAAGTTGTCAAAATAGAAGAAGGGGTAGACTCTTTAAGTTACCAAGGGCCTAGTTTTTAGGAAATCTATTTCAAATGGGTAGGAATTAGTATTCTCCAAGACCATTAATTAGTAGCTTTCAGGCGCTGCTCTTGGCCCCTGAGCTCTTCTCTCCTATGATGAGTTCTGGGAGGGTTATTGCTTTTTAAAAATGAAGTTCTTTGCCTTGAGGGGTACCCAACAACCACATAGAATCCAGGTTCACCAAGCAACCTTGGTGACTTGTTTGTTCTTACTGGAAACCTCATCTCTTGATGGGATGCTCTGGTCTCTGTGTGTGTTTTGTTTCCTTTCTGTGTTTTAAATTTAGCGTGCTCCCTCAAACCCAGCTAATAAAACTGTGTAAGTTTTGGAGGAAGTGGTTATGGTGTCTGAAGTGGCCAAAGAGTTGGGAGCTTTGATTTAATGATTCCTGGTAAAATGTTTAGCTTTTATATAATTTGTCAGTTTTCAGTGAAGCATTTAGTATAGAACACAGCATATATAGCTAGCTCAAGGATATTTACCATTCAAGACACAGCAGATTTAGAAGCCATGGAGTTTCCGGTGAGCTTTTATTTATCCAGTAAACATTTCTATGTGGATTAGTTGTTGGGAAGATAGACTCCTTCTCCGCATGAGGCTTCCAGTCTGGAGGGTGGGTGGGGGGGGATGAATGATCAGCAAAGGCTTCTTCTTTTCTACACAGTTCTTTATCATTACAGTTGGAGCTGGGATGGGTGTTTCGAGGCTGTGAATTCAGTGTTCTGGAATACACTCCATTCATTCTGTAGTTAAGACAGATTTTGGTGAAGTCCTCTCGTGGTTACATAGCACTGGACAAAAACAAATGTGCAGAGCAGTTGCTTGGAATCTGTAGTGAGCTTGACGATCAGCGCTCCTTCAATTACAGGCTCTCAAGTGCTGTCCTTCATGACAAATGCATTGTGCCAGAAATAGGACTGGAGCATCAGGTCTCTTAGCAAGCCTGTAGCAATGTGGGGACGGATGGCTGGTACTAACGGTTACTCAGGGACACTTTTGGAGTAGGGTGGTGCGGATGGGGTTGAATTTTTCTTTTGGTATACTTGATCTTTGTTTTGATTTTTTGGAGACAATGTGTTACTATCTAGCCCCAGATGATGTAGAACTGTATTTGTAGACCAGGCTGACCTGGAGCTCACAGAAACTCTCCCACCTCTGCCTCCTAAGTGATGGAATTGAAGTTGGGTGCTATTCTCCCAACTGTGTGATAGACTTCACAGATGATATTTAAAGCTGGGTGTGGTGGTGCAGTTCTGTAATCTGACTGAGGATTAGTCTTAGGGGAGAGGTTGAGGAAGGAGCGTTGGAAGTTTGAGGCCAGTCTGGACTGTGTATTGAGACCCCACCTTAAACAAATGAACAAAATTAGTCTGGAGAGAGAATTAGAACTATTCTGAGTTTGTGGGGGTTTGTTTGTTTGTTTGTTTGTTTGTTTTTAATGTGACTGAACATTTGGAGGTCAGAGAATGACTTGGGGATGTTGGTTATCTCCTTCCGTCCAGAGACCAAACTCAGATTGTTGGGCTTGAAACAGTGCCTTGACCCACTTCTGGCCCTTTATTCTGAGTTTTTTTTGTTTGTTTGTTTAAAGAGGTACAAGCAACTATAGAAAATGTCTCTTCAGAAGTTTTTGTCCAGGTTTATGGAAGAGCTTTGGAGGGTCTGTGATCACTTGGAAATTAAGTGTATACTTCTGTGCTAAAGGGTGTTTTTAGAAAGAAGGTCTTTGCTATTTGGTTTCCTCTCCAGAACAAAAGCAATAGAGCGCATCTGTTGGATTCTATCAACAGAGACTGAGTGCAGGTTGCCTATGATGACGCTGGACAGCTCCTGGGGCATCGTTAGGTAGCCTGTGTGGGTGCTGTCCAGCCCCTTGGTGTTTTTTTCTCATTTTTTCATTGTGTTCTCTGAATATACTTCTCAATTCAGAGTGGGTCTTAGGGTTGATAAGGCCATATTTTTTAGTCTACAGAACACTTGTGTGTTTTAGAGGGAATGATAATAAATATTCTTGGAAAAGATGGAAGTTACCAGAAGAACAGGTGCCCCAGTGTTGTGTGTACCGCCTTTGGTTCTGAAGCCATCATTGAATGGCTTGAGTTCCAGGTTAAGTGGTATGTGGTGTACAGCAAAGAATTTACAGCTCCTTTGGAAACCTGAGTTAAAGCTGACTGAGCATGTACACTCTAGTGACTTGACTTTTGCCAGTTAAACAGCTGTTTGTTTAATTTCACTAACCACTGTTTTGGCGGAGAAAGCATTGTGGTGCTTGTTGCATGTGGAAAATAAGCAGGTGATGAGACAGAAGAGTTGCCTTCTGCCCAGAGTGCTTGAAGAAGGCATGGCTGAGAGTGGACTTCCCATCTTCGTATTCTTTGTAGTTCTGGAACGTGACTGTAGAAAAGAACGTGCTAGAGTGAACATTGATGAACGATCAGTTGAGGCTATTATCTCACGGATGAAGCTGATGAAAGACAGATGAACTGACTTGGCCGGTAGATGAGTTTTCATATTTTGTGAGTGATCCCAGCCTTCACTCGCCTCACCTTTTGGCTTTTTATTGTGGGGTGGAGAGATATTGTCTTGTTACCTTCGTTTTGAAAGTTAAGCCAAACAAATTAATATTTTCATTTTTGGAGGGGGGTGCTTCGAGACAGGATTTCTCTCTGTAACAGTCCTAGCTGTCCTGGAACTCACTTTGTAGACTAGCCTGGTCTCGAACTTAACAGAGATCTGCCTGCCTCTGCCTCTTAAGTGCTGGGATTAAAGATGTGCACCACCACCACCAGACTAATGTTTTCGTTCTAAGAAAACTTAATGAGCACAGTTTACCTGGATGTTTTTAGGTTAAGAAGCACCTTGCAATTCAGGAGTTTTCGTGGAAGAAGCAGAAATCACAGTCTACTCGGCTGCGAACTCTGGGGAGGGTTGCTAGGTGCTCTTTAAAAAGTCTAATTAGCAGCTGCAAGTTTTCTTCTGACTTGGAAGTTCTTTTAGTGTCCCATCCTATAAAGGCGACTGACCGCCTGGAGAGGTGTGCAGACATGACCTAAGAGTAATGTAACACTTGGGCTTTAAACTGTAGACAATTGAAAATTGAAATTTATATCAGCGGTTCTCAACCTGTGGGTTGCAACCCCTTTGGCAAACCTCTACCTCCAAAAATATTTACATTACGATTCAAAACAGTAGCAATATTACAGTTATGAAAATAATTTTATAGTTGGGGTCAGCACAACATGAGGAACTGTGCTAAAGGGTCGCAGGGTTAGGAGGGTCGGGAACCACTGGTCTAGACCATCTGATAGCACATGCTCAGAAGGAGCTGAGGAAAAGACAGCAAAGGCTTGGCCCCTTAGGAAATAGGAAACTCAGCTGTATGCGACTTGGACTGGCTTCTTAATTAAACTACGAAGGATTTNTTGGAGAAATGTCATCAAGGTTTTGCTAAACCTTTAGCCTTTCCTCAGATTGAAGATACAGAGGGCTTTCGAATAAAGGTTTCTTTCTTGTACTGCCATTTTGGGACTTTGATGGCATTGTGGTGTTTTATAGGCATTCCTTTGAGAAACAAGCTGAAGTAATGAGAAGACATTATGGAGGCCCAGTCCCACAGCTCCACAACCACTGAGAGGAAGAAAGCTGAGAATGCCATCGGGAAGTGCTCCACAAGGACAGATGTCAGTGAGAAGGCTGTGGCCTCCAGTACCACTTCCAATGGTGAGTGGCCCCACAGTTCCCAGCGGGCAAGCCACAGGCCTTGCTGTGTTCTCTCATCCCCTGAACTGAGCATCCACTGCTGGACCAGCGATTGTTCTATGAGAGAGGTTAAGGCAGCAAATGGACCAGAGGATGGTGGATGAGGTGGGCAGGCTGCTCGTTCTCTTCAGAGTGTAATTCGGGATATAAATTGTGATAGGTTGTATATTAAAAGAAGTTCTTGTTTTGGCATTTTCAAATTCGTCTTGATTCGTCTCGTAAGAATTCAAAATGCTTTTCATTTGACATGGAAAGTCTATGCTAGACTTAATAAAACAGAGATTGTCAGTTTATTATAGGAACTCTTCCAATGAATTTAAAGTTGTCTATTAGAAAGGACTTTAAGGACCTTAAGGGCCATGAACTTTGTTCTTGGTTTCTGTAAATTTAATGTGTTTAACTGTTTTAAGGGATAGCAGAGTCACCATTTATTTTTTACATTTTAAGCAAAGTATTGAGAGGCATTTCAGTTCAAGCATGGGCACTGAACATAAAATCCAGCATCCCCCCAAGGGGGAAAACCAGGCAGAAGGTTTGCGGTGACATTCTCTTTCTTTCCAGGCTTTCTCACAAGGTAGGCAAGTAATGTCCTTGTTTTTGTAGCTTTTGTCATTCCTGCTCTTGGATCACACTCTGCTTTTCTGTGCGCCCTGAGGAAGACTACATTGGCCAGTCTCCTAGTACTGGTCCTGCATGACCCAGCTCACTGATCTGCCTGACCACCCTTCTGTCTCCTCCTTGGTGGTTTTATAATTTGTATGTTCCAAGAACATTTTACTAGGTTGAGTGTCTGTCTGTCTATCATCTATCTATCTATCTATCTATCTATCTATCTATCTA
>LOJH01045844.1:0-13516 GCA_001685095.1 Ellobius talpinus
TGTGTGTGTGTGTGTGTGTATGAAAACAGATATGTCCGTAGGTGTGTGGATTTTTGTCTGGGTCTTCAGTTAGATTCTATTGATCAATGTGTCTGTTTTTGTGCCAATACCACGCTGTTTTTATTGCTACAGCTCTGTAGTACAGTTTGAGGTCAGGGGTGAGGACATCTTCAGCAGCTTCTTTATTATTCAGGATTATTTTAGCTATTGTGGAGTTTTTGTGTCTCCACATGAAGCTGAAAATTGTCCTTTTAAGATCTCTGTTGCATGTGTTGGGATTTTGATGGGGATTGCACTGAATTTGCAGATTGCTTTTGGTAAGATGGCCATGTTTACTGTATGAATCCTACTAACCCATGAGGATGGGAGATCTTTCCATCTTCTGATATCCTCACCAATTTCTTTCTTTGTTCTCTATGGCGAATGTTTTGATTGTTATGTGCAGGGGATTTCTTTTCTGATCTGGTCTATTTGGTGCTCTATGTACTTCTTGTACCTTGATAGGCATCTCCTTCTTTAGGTGAAGGAAGTTTTCTTCTGTGATTTTGTTGAAAATATTTTCTGGGTTTTTTTCTCCTTCATCTATTCCTATTATACTTAGATTTCGTCTTTCCACAGTGTTCCAGATTTCCTGGATGTTTTGTACCAGAGTGTTTTTAGATTTAACATCTTCTTTGACTGAGGTATCCATTTTTCAAAGCTCTGGTTTTTTTTTCATGGTTTAATGTGTGACCAGTTTTCATGAAATTTGGAGTACACTCAGAAGAGTGTGTTTTTTGAGCTTACTAAACGAAGACTGTTAAAATATCAGTTGAATCTAGAATTTGTCAACTGATTTGAATCTTGTGCTCATTTTATAGACTTTGATAGCGTCTGCCTAGGTGCATGCCTATTTAGCATATTGACTGATCCCTGGTGCTATCATCAGGAAGCAGCACCAGTTCCCTTCAGCTGCTCAATCGTATCACCCATCTTCCCATTTTCTACCCCATTCCTTTGAAGCATCTGTTTTATGCATACCCTGCCTGCTGCTTTTGTTTGGCTATCAGTTTGACCATCATGGCTAACCTGCTATCTCATCTGGTCATTGTCTTGCATTAGTCAAACATATATTTTATTGCATTATTTTAGTATTTTATTTAAACATTCTCTGAATAATCTTGTAGGAAATGCTCTAAATTATAGGATGCCTCATTAATTTATGAGTGTTTCACATTAGACTTTTATCAATTTCTGGACCTTCTATTATATTGATATCATTTATTTTCCATCTCCATGTCTTGGCTGTTTTATTTATTTATTTATTTGTTTGTTTGTTTATTTATTTATTTATTTATTATGTGTTTTGTGCTCCACAAGGTATCACTCTTTTATAAAGGTCATCTTCCTTTAGTCACCCACACACTCACTTCCTCTGTGGCTCTGTCTTCCCTCTAACATCTGCTGGTTCTCATCTGGGATCACATCCTTTCAGTCTGGAGTTATCCACTATTAGGAATCTGTTACCAACGGAAAAATATTTTGAAAATGTGTTCATTTTGCTTTCATTTTTGAAGGCAGTTTTCAGAGTAGAGATATTGAAATGGGCTCTGTGGAGCACTTTGGAGATTTCCTATTGTGCTCTGACCTCCATTATTTCTGCTGAAGAGTGAATTAGTTCTCTTGTTGGTCATTTGAAGGTTATGTGTCTCTTATATTGCTGCTTTATTAACTCTTCTGTTTGTATTTTTTCAGCAATTTAACTATGGTGGGCTTAGATATAATTTTAAAAAGATTTTTATACATGATTAGTAGTATTGCGAGTGTATGTGTGTGTGATGTGTGTGTGTGTGTGATTTCTGTATGATGTGTGTGTGTGGTGTGTGTGTGATATGTGTGTGGTGTGTGTTATTTGTGTATGTGTGATGTGTGTGTCATGTTTGAATGTGTGAGTATGTGTATGATGTGTGTGTGATATGTGTGTGATGTGTGCATGTGTGTATGTAATATGTATATGTATAGGGTGTATGTGAATGTGGATGCAGCATTAATGTGAAGGTCAGAACACAACTTCAGGGCTCAGTTCTCTGTTTCCACCTTGGTTGCTGGAATTAAACTCAGCACTTTTATCCACTGAACCATCTGTCTGATACCATACGCATAATTTTAATTGTATTTGGTCTGGAATTTATAGCGCACCTTTTCTATGGCTTGGTATCTTTTAATCGATTTAGTGTCAGTATCAAATATGATTGTTGTAGGTGACTCATGCAATATGATTGTTGTAGTTGAAGTTTGGCTAGTTGTAGCTGGCTAGTTTTATATCATCTAGACGCAAGGTAAATTGGGAAGAGGGAAACTCAGTGGAGTAAATGCTCTCACCAGCTTGATTGTGGACAAGCTTGTGGTGCATTTTCTCAATTAGTGATTGGTACTGGAGGGCCTAGCTCACTGGGAACAGTGTCATCCCCAGTCCTGGGATGTATGAGAAAGTAGGCTGAGCAAGCCATGATGAAACAGCCTGTCACCAGCAGTCTTCCACAGTCAGTGCTTCAGCTCCTGCCTCCAGCTTCCTGCCCTGACTTCCCTAAATGATGGACTACAAGCTATAAGATAAAATATTCCCCTTCCTTCCTAGTTGATTTTGATCTTTTTTATCACAATAGAAATTCTAATAGTACATTGAGTTTACAATTACAAAACTACCTGAGATAAACAGCATAAAGGAGGAAAGCTTGGTTTTGTTCAATGTGTAAATGTTTTAGACTGTGTCCAGCTGATTCTCTCTCTCTCTTCTGAGCAGTCAGTGAGATCAAACAGAGTGGAAGGCTCTGTCCTCCGCCTTCCATGAGGTGGAAAGCTTTGCTGCACCGAGAGACCCTTCCTATGGAGTCATTGTTCTGTTAGCATTGCCTCTAGAAGGCTCAACAACTGGATCTGCCTTCTGTCATCTGTCTGTCTATCTGTATATCTGTCTATTAGTCACCTATCATCATCTTCTGTTGTTGCTTTGTGGAACCAGAGAAAGTTGTGCTGATAATTAGCTGGTGTACATTGAAGTGAAAAGTTCGTATTCATGAGTGTGTGTGTGTGATGTTTGTGTATGTTTGTATTTGTGTGTGCATATACAAGTAGAAATCAGAAGCTGGTGTTGGGTGTCTTCCTTAGTCACTCTCTACCTCTATTCTTTATTCAGAGACAGGGTTTCTTTTGAACCTGGAGCTCATCAATTCATCTAGGCTGGCTGACCAATGAGCTACAGGGATTCGCCTGTCTCCCCCACCCCCTCACTGTTGTTAAAGACACATGCCACCCCACCTGGCTTTTACCTGATTAGTGGGATCTGAACTCAGGTCTGTTTGATTTGCACCATAAACCCTTTGCCAACGGAGCCGCATCTCCATTCTGTGTATATTCTTGATGCCTGTTACATGTGTCCTGTGTAAGTGTTTGAAAAAGAAGTTGTCCGGTGCAGTTGGCACAAATCCAAGCATCCTGCGAGTAGAAAGGAAGCTTCGTGTGAAATCTGCATCCACTCAGGACACTGGAGGCTTTTTTTTTTGGTTGATGAATATGGTATGAGTAGCTTGAGGTGAGGAAAAACCAAGCCACACTGGAGGAGAAAACATGTTCCTCTTTTTAAGGTAAAGCTGACAAAACTAGGAGACAATAACAATCCTACTTCATTAAAAGATTTGTTCAAGAAATGACCTATGTTGTAAAAAACAATGAATAGTATACTTTAGAATATTGATTTCCTCTACAAACAAATGGAATTTCATAGCCGTTCTGTAGAATGTAAACAGAAGTCAATATACAGATAAATGATTTAAAATGATTTTTTGAAACACTGCCTCAAAGATAATTGTTTACTGCTAGACTTTTGTGAACTTTCAAATTTTCTTAAACTCAGGCACATTAATGTGTTCTTAAACTCGGGCACTTTAATGTGTTCTTAAAAATGTATGTTGGGAGACCAGGGTTTGTGGGCACTGGGGAAACAATACTTGAATGCTGCATGGGCATTGAAAGTTCACTAGTTCTTGAGCCTTTGGACACTGTTCCTTTCTAGCACATGAGGCAGAAAGGATGCATAGCTAAAGTAGGCTCTCAGTATATACCAGCTGGGGGATTTTTATGCTTGTGGATAAAGGAGAGTTCAGACCAGACTGAAACATTCAGTCATTTTTTTTCTAGCAAGATTATTTTTGTAATATAGTACAGGATGAGCTGCAAGGAAAAGTCCCAAGAAGCTGAAATCTCAGAAGAGAAAGCTGCTAACTTTGTCCAGAGCTGTAACTTGTTCTTAGACAGTGGTGACATCATTGCCACCTGAAGATTAAAAGGACAATAGTGGTTCTTTTGTAACATAAACAACATAGCTAGATCCCCATCAGTAGATGAATGAATAATATGAATTATATTAAATATATAACAATTATATATATTAGAATATTCCTCAGCTTTCAAGAAAGATGAAATCACAACTTTGCAGAAAAATGCAAGGGCTTGATGTATAATATTAAGCAAGGTCGCTCAATCCCCCAAAGAAAATTAGCTTGCACATTCTCCCTCATTCATGGACCAGCCTATAGTGTATGCACACACACACACACACACATATATATGTAAATGAACTTTGTGTGACCACAGTGAAGCCTTTAGGTGACAAGGAAGAAGGGAAGGCAGATAAAGGACACATGAGCTATGGAAGAGGCCACAAAGCTAATTGTTTCTCCAGTTTCATTTCTCACTTGGTTTTTCATAGTGGATAAATGCATAAAAATGTAATTGCTACTGAAGGCATAAAATCATACATGAAGACCCAAGGCTTCAGAATGGCCCTTCTCACTGTACATACATGAAAATCCAGGTCTTCAGAATGGCCCTTCTCACTATGCATAAGTGAAGATCCAGGGCTTCAGCATAGCCCTTGTTACTGTCCATAAGTTCACTGAGATGAATAGAGTTTGGGTCTGGGCAGGAGTCTGCTTGAGTGCATACTTTTTTCTAGCTGCGTGATACTTGTATTAAACAAGAAATTTTTTTTACATTTAAAATAGAACTGACAAGGTTCTATGATGGTTTAGATGGAAGAGGAGGGAGTTCTTAAGGTGGTCCCTGGGTTTGGGATGGATGGGGAGACACTCTAAGAAGGGAAGGTTCCTACGTAGGAGATCATCTGTTTTCTTCTCATGGATGAGGTCATGAGTGAAGTTACTCATTTTAGGAAGACTTCGCTTGTGTTTGAAAATCATTTGTATAGAAAAAGATTGCTAGTTTCAAAATTAAAAATAATAAACTGCTGTTAAAGGGCATTTGAATGAATGATGTAGAAAAAGCGATTAAAAAAATCCCACTGACAGTAAATGGACTATGTGAAAGCTCTGACAGCTCATGGAGCAGCCTTTCCTCTGGATCAGTACTTTGTATCATCTACGACGGAGTATGCTAATTAAATCATTTGAAACACATGGCAGTTGAGGAACTGTTTTGAGCTGCTGCTTTTCCGACAGAAGGCAGAGAATTCTAGGATTGACAATAAATAAGACTTGAATCTGAGCGGTGCAGGGTGTGTCTCTGGAAACAAAGTTTCTCTCCAGGCCAGACATGCCTAGAAAACAAAAAAAACAGGCAAACCCAGACTTGCACCCCACTCCATGTCACTCAAACCTAAGGAGGGGCTGCCTTTAACCCTGGAAGAGGAAGTGGGATAGAAGGAAGTGTCATGGTCATAGATGGCAGATTCACAGGCTCGCATTTAAGTCTATGGAGGAGGAAATTTCTTCCTACCTCTCATTCTGCTTCTTCATCAAACATGGGAATAGTAGCTATTTTATAGGATATAGGATTAAATAAAATATGAAAGAACACTACTACTGCACTGTATGTGGATGTGTGCAGCAAAGAAGGGATGCATACATGCACCCATGATGAGTACTGCTTTGTAATCTCACAAGTGCAACTTCTTCCTGTTTTCTAGATCTGCTTCCATATGACAGCTGCACGGCATGGGAATTTTCCATTGAGAGATAGGATTATAAATGATAATTAAATTGATATCATGATAACTACCAGTAAAATATTCCAGATATTTTTAAGGGTTTGATGCATAATATATGGTTATTCTTTCTATAGGTGCAGTTTTTGATGAGATCAAGAAACAAATATGTCTCTGCAAAAAAATATAAGCTTGTAGATCATAATATCAAAACCCAGAATGACATGAATCATTTATGCTTTTCATTACCTCTGTTATTGTCCCACAGTGAGAAAAAGCTCATCACAGACGCCCTCAATAAGAACCAGTTTCTGAAGAGACTGGACCCCCAGCAGATCAAAGACATGGTGGAATGCATGTATGGGAGGAGCTACCCACAGGGCAGTTACATCATTAAGCAAGGAGAGCCGGGCAACCACATCTTTGTACTGGCAGGTGAGTTTCACACATTTTTTTTTTGAGTTTGAGTTCTCATATGAAATGTTTTTTGCTTATTTGGGCCGTTTTAAAATTTAATTAAAATTTATTTTACATTCTGACTGCGGTTTCCCCTCCCTCCTCTCTTTTCAAACCATTCCTCTTCTGTTTCTGTTCAGAAAAGGGCAGGCCTCCCATGAGTTTCAACAAAGCTTGGTGGCATATCAAGTGGTAAGACTAAGCACTTCCCTTTGTATTAAGGCTGGGCAAGGCAATCTAGTATGATGAAGAGCTTCCCAAAAGCCAGCCAAAGCATTAGGGACAGGATTTGCCAGGAGTCCCACAAGTAGACCAAGCTACACAACTGTCACATATATGTAGAGGGCTTAGGTCAATCCCGTGCAGGATCCCTGATTGTTGCTTCAGACTCTGTGAGTTCCTATGAGCCAGGTTAGGTGACTCTGTGGGTTTTCTTGTGATGTCCTTAACTCCTCTGGCTCCTACAGTCCCCCCTTCCTCTTTTCAGGAGGATTCGCCGAGGTCTGCCTAATGTTTGGCTGCAAGTCCCCTCATCAGTGTCCATCAGTTACTGGATGAAGGCTCTCTAATGACAATTGGAGTAGTCGCCAATCTGATGACAGGAGATGGCCACTTACCTATCCATTATTGCTAGGAGTCTTAGCCAGGTTATCCTTACAGATTCGTGGGAGTTTCCCTTGCACCCGTTTTCTACCCGACCCTGAAATGCCCCCTCCCCTGCCAGTCATCTCTTTCAGTACTCTCCCCTTCTACCCATCCCCCAACTCAATCCCTCAAGTTCCCATCCCCACCCACCCTCACCCAAACTAAGAGATCTCTTCTATTTCCCCTTCCTGGAGAGATTCATGAGTTCTCCCTTGGGTCCTTCTTGTTCCCTAGCCTCTCTGAGTCTGTAGATTATAGCAAGATTATCCTTTGCTTTATAGCTAATAGCCACTTATAAGCAATTACATACTATGTTTGTCTTTCTGGGTGTTGGTTACCTTACTCAGGATTTTTTTTTTCTAATTCCATCCTTTGGTTTCAAATTTCTTGATGTCATTGTTTTTTAACAGTAGAATAGTCCTTCATTGTGTAAATCACATTTTCATAATCCATTCTTTTGTTGAGGGGCATCTAGGTTATTTCCAGATTCTGGCTATTACAAATAAAGCTGTTATAAACATAGTTGAGCAAGTGTCCTTGTGGTATGATTAAGCATTTTTTGGGGTATATGTCCAAGATTGGTATAGCTGGGTCTTGAGTTAGATTGAGTCCCAATTTTCTGAGAATCCACCATATTGATTTCCAAACTAGTTGTACAAGTTTGCACTCCCACCAGCGATGGAGGAGTGTCCCCCTTATACGACATCCTCTCCAGCATAAGCTATCACTTGTGTTTTTGATCTTAGCCATTCTTACAGGTATAAGATGGAATCTCATAATTGTTTTGATTTACATTTCCCTGATGGCTAAGGATGATGAACGTTTTTTTTATGTGTTTCCAATGCCACTTGATATTCTATTGTTGAGAATTCTGTTTTAGGTCTGTATCCTATTTTTTAATTGAACTATTTGATATTTTGATGTCTAATTTCTTAAGTTCTTTATATATTTTGGAGATAAGCCTTCTCTAAGATATGGGGTTGTTGAGGATCTTTTCCCACTCTGTAGGCTACTGTTTTGTCTATTGACAGTGTCCTTTGCACTACAGAAGTTCAAATTTTTGAGGGATAGGTGACCCACAGGTAATACTTTCTTCTTACAACCTTTATTCTTGGCCGTTTCACATCTGTTTTGGCAACACAACAGCTTTCTGACAGGAGAAAATGGGTCATTAAATCAACAAATATTTATGGAACCTGCTAAGAGAGGACAAGCACCTCACTCTAGCCCATCTTGTTCCTTGTCAGTAATTCTGATCAAAGTCTTGGTGAGAGACATTACTGCAGCCTTTGAGACCAGACACAGAGCCCACATGAAAGTGAAAATTAGTTGGTTTCTTATTTGAATTAATTATGGTAACATTTAAGGACTGAATTGCCTGGCTTAATTATCTGCCTGAGCAAATTAATTTGATAATTAAAATTCTCTCCTTTATAAAATACAGCATGAATATCAAATAGTACAGCATAGTTATCTTAAACTCTTGATATTCCATATAATCCTTCAGTATTATTCAAATCCCATGAGCTATAACCAATTAAGAAAAGAACCTTGACATGAACTAGGATTCAGGATATCAACAAGATAGCTCCACTAAGTGGTTCTGATGGACTTAGAATTAGCTGTGATAAGAAGTCATTGAACTGCATATCTAATCTGTGGAATTTAGAACCAAAAGAAAAGACCTTTTTCTTCCCAGAACATAGTTCTGTCCTAGCAAACATCTTTGTTTCTTTTGTCTGGCACTTGTAACAAATGGTCCCTGGAACAATATCAGCTCTTATATCAGGTTTGTTGAATTCAGTGGATGACATATTGATCCAAGCTATTTGGGAGTAGGAGAACGAAAGGTTGACGTTGCTTCCCCAATTTTTCTTCCTTCAAAATTTAGATATTTTTGCTTATGATTTTTTTAGACAAAGTTTTGTTTAAAGATGAAAGAAAAGAGGGTTTCCAGGGCAAAGCAACCGTAGGAAGCATGCTCAGTGCTCTGTTTTCTCTGCCCCAGCTTTGCGTAGGTATAGATGTGTACAGCCGAGGACCATGGGATAACTTTTCCAGGGTTACACAGTCAACAACTGATGCAAGCCAGTTGTAGCAATAGGTAACTTGAACTGACAGCCAGGGCATCATGGCTCTGACAAGTTTTCCTTCCCTCACTGAAACAGCTGTGCAGGGTTTTTAAGAAACACTGATTGTTGGGCTCCTGGCAAGGGAGAAATGGTTACATTTTTCACAGGGCAGAATGAATATTGTTAGTATTTACATAACATTTAACCTGTGCTACCTATTGTTTTAAGTTACTTACCTGTATTAACACTTAATTCTCATGTTTACATGTAATGCATGTGATTCTCCCCCATCTTCCATGATGAAAAGCTGCTCAGTGTGAGTCAATGGCAGGTCTGGATCCAGGCTGGATCTTTCACCCACTCAGATATAATCAGCTTCCTAAGTAGCTAAACTGAATTGCCTTGTATGATTTCTGGTTATTTTTTTTCTCTATGAAACCCAAGTAGATTTTGATGATTTGTGTTTCTCTTAAATGCTACTTGACAGAGGGTAGACTAGAGGTGTTCCAAGGAGAGAAGTTGCTATCATCCATCCCAATGTGGACCACTTTTGGGGAACTGGCAATTTTGTACAACTGTACCCGGACTGCCTCTGTGAAAGGTAAGAAGAGAGAAGCTGTGGGGTCACTATGGTATCTAAGGTTGTCTCCTAAGCCAAGCTGGTGGCATTTTGCCCTATATACTCTTATTCATAAAAACATAATTGCACTAAAAATATTTATATGGGATCTTTGATACGAATAATTCAGGTTAAGAAGAACTTTCTCCAGGGTGGGAATTGGCTCTTAGGCAGCAGTGTCTAAGCATCGTCAAAAGACACGCATTCACATCTTCGTGCATACAAGGCTTTTAACTTCCAGATAACTGCTTATGAACTCTGTAGTATCTGGCTTGGCTTCAGGCTGGCCAGCATGACTCAGGAACACATCCTATGGATGTAGTGTGTAACTGAAAATTGCAAACTATTTGAATATCATCCTACCCAAAACAATCCTGGTACCCTCTTCCAAATCCTGGCAGATTTCAAAACTGAAGTGATGTAAAATTACCCACTCTTTCATTATTTCCTCTCATTTGTATGTTTAAATAATACATTCCCAATGAATATATAGTCACCTGCTAACATTTGGAGGGTTTTCTTTTTCTGATGCTAAACACTGTTGTATTAACTTCTCAAATTTTCCAAAGCTATTACCAATGTTAAAACGTGGGCGCTCGACAGAGAGGTATTCCAGAACATTATGAGGAGAACAGCCCAAGCCAGGGATGAGGAATACAGAAATTTCCTCAGAAGGTGAGAATAACCACGTGACAAAAGTAGACAGGTCAATATTTGGCAGTGTAATGATTTCCCTAAGTTTCCCCAATTCAAGCAGTTTCTATATAACTGAAGCAAGCAGCAAAAGATTTCCCTTGCAGCAAATGGCAGCAGATACCAAAAATTATATTTGCTTATGCATGGAGTTATTTTCTTTATATTCCTTTTATTTCGGTATCGAAGGAGCGAGTCATAGCATAAAAGATCTAAAAATTCATCTGAGTTTGCTCACCAGCATTTGAAAAGCATTTATGGTCTGAGAGGGTCCAGCAAAAGACTAATTCTTTTAAAAATAATTTTAGTTATTATTATCGCATTTTATGTGTGTGTGTGCAGGTATATGCACTCACATGTCTCTGTTACCTACCTCTGGAAACATTGATTTTTAAAAATACAGTACAGTAAGATTAATAATCAAAGAATTTGTCACTGATAATTTCCATGTCCCCATAGGTTCAGTGTTTACTTAAATTACAAGGATTTAGATGAAAATCTGATCCTTCATTTTGAATAGAGCAACTAACCCATGCTCTAAGAGACATTGAGAAGTGGAGAAAAACATTTTTCCAAATGTTAGTCACTTAGAAAACCAACCACAATGTGTACGGGGTTTCCCCTAGAGTTGATGGGATGGGATTGGCCCCATTGTAGGATCTTGGTACCTTCGTTTTTGTACCTATGGCAAATGCCTGGAATATAGTGCATATGAATGATTTCCAATTGTCAAGAAATTCTGTTATTTGTGGGTTCTCAGTTATTTAAATGCTTATTTTGGAAAAACTGAAGTGCACCACATTATAATAGTAAGTGAATGTAAAACTTTAGTGACTGTATGCAATCTTGTTTTTTCAAGACATAATTAATTAAAGGTTGGCTGTGGTGTTGCATGCCTATAATCCCAGGGCTTAGAGGGCTGAGGCAGGAGGATCATGAGTTCAGGGGTAACCTGGACTACATAGTGAGACCTTATCTCAAAACTTTTCCTAATTAAAAAACAGATAATTAATTTGAGGTTTCTTTTTAATTTCAAAGTGTTTCCTTGCTGAAGAACTTACCTGAAGATAAACTAACCAAGATCATTGACTGCTTGGAAGTGGTAAGAAATTTTCAAGTAAATATCACTAGAAGATTTTAGAATCTTAATCATATTATTAGCACTATAAATAAATAAAGAGGAAAATATAGTAGAACACTAACCTACAGAGACCAGGAGCAGGTTTCGACTGTGAGAACTCTTTGGACCACTTACCCTGAATTAAGGGACCAGCAAGGGTTAGATAGCCTTGGAACTTGCGAAAAGAAATTGGATTTGCATGGGTAAGATGAAATTTGATTTACATATTTTAATCTTTTTAGTACATTTTATACAACTAATCTGCCTTACTCAAGAGGCCTTTGATTTTCTCCAATTAACATCACAATCCCCACAGAATTTTCACAATA
This sequence comes from Ellobius talpinus, assembly GCA_001685095.1. NCBI lineage: Eukaryota > Metazoa > Chordata > Mammalia > Rodentia > Cricetidae > Ellobius > Ellobius talpinus. The sequence continues at coordinate 11,915 of LOJH01045844.1, forward strand.
TAAAGGAATCAGCGAGGCATAATTAGAAAACAGGGTACAGAAAGGGCATGCTGGGGCCATGGGGGAGGTGTCTGGAGCCAGACCATGCAGCATGCTGTACTCATTCTGGGCCATGGAAACACATTGGAAGAGATTGCAATCGAGCGCTTTACCTCTTTCAATATCTAGAGGCACATAGCAGATTGGAGCGTGTTCCAAAGCTTATTCCTGGCATCCCCAGATGGCTGGTTTTACACTGTGTTGTCAAGCCTTATTGTGAATAATGCTTTTATAATGTACCTTGGGTTTTGATGATACTCAGTTTAGGAAAAACCTCTTCAGATTTCAGAGATTACAATTCAGAGCAAATAACCTCTCTCCCTTTCTTGGGGGCCCATTTCATTGAAACCAAAATGACTTTTCTGAGGCTAAGAGGAGGTAGGGATTGGTGGCAGTATCGTAGCTGGAGGTGACACCCGTGCAGAGCTGCTCTCAGTTGTTCTGATTGACAGGGGCCCCACCTGCTCTGATTGTTGATAGATTCATGCCCCTGTCAATCATAACAATGTAAACTCCTATGTGCTGAGAAGGAAGCAGTGACCATTTCATCCTAAACCTAAATGACATCAGTAATGTTTAAACATATAATCATGAAGCATTCAATAGTTTATCAAGGACAGGCTATGGGGACACCATACCTTGCCTCCTGTCCCCTGGGGCTTTGGATGTGACATCAGCTTCAACGAGCCTCTGTTGTCTGTATCCTTTTGGGATTTTCCCAGTGTAACATAAACCAGTCACAGATGTTACAAATTAATAATTCATCCTAATTTCTCAGGGTGTTTTCTTTTCAGGCCAGAGAAGCCCTATATATACATATTTTTTGTTGTTGTTAAACAAAGAAATCTGTTTTTAATATTACTAATAGAGGGGAGTCACAAGACGGGAATTCCATGCTGACAGCAAATATGTAAATTTGATGTTATTAAAAATAAATGTTTAGTTAGACATATTGATAGTGGCCATAGACAAGAGCTACAGAATATGTAGATGGATCTCTCAAATTATTAATTCAAGTATTAATTAGCAGCCAATTCAAGTTTGTAAGCTTTGTCTTTTAAAACACCCAGCAAAGCATGATTTCATCTCAGCATCTGCAGACTGCAGTGCCGTTTATAAAGGCTTCTTTATTCTACCTGGCAAACAAGTGTGTCTCTGTAATGTGTGAAAATTCTCGGATGTGGAAGTGATTAGCAACAGAGTAACGGGATCTGTTTAGTTCTAAGATAAACACATAATTTCCCAGCAAAACTTGACTCCTGACCCAAGCACGGGGTCCTCACCACAGTCAGCCCCACCCCAGTGTGGGCAGGTATGAACACCTACTGAGTTCTCAGAGCCTGTTACTTGAGACCCACAGTCTTCCAGAAAACAGAAGGTATCTGAAATGCTGTTTGGTAGAGAAGCCTTTTGGAGTAGCATTTCATTTGGATTTTAATTAATAAACCTTGCCTGAGGATCAGAAAAGTACAACAGCCACACTGGCCAGCCTTACAGACCAGACAGCAGTGACACACACCTTTAATCCCAGTAGCCACAATGACACACACCTTTATCCCAGTA
>LOJH01045845.1:0-13516 GCA_001685095.1 Ellobius talpinus
CAGCGTTTTATTAAAATACATGATTGACAGAAAACAGACAATTCTCCCGCACCATGTGAGGCTAAGGGAGTTGTGCTGTATGTTTGATGGCAGCCTGGACTACATCATAAGAGCTGGTCTTAAACCTCCACCAAGAGACATATCAAAGATTCATTTGTAGTGAATGTATTTAAAAACTGCTTTTGTACTAAACATATACAGGTTTGTTTTCTTGTAATTATTGTATAAACAATATAGTATAGCAATATTTGTACAGCATTTATATGATATTAGACAACGAACTAGAGATAATATAAAGGTAACAGGATTTGCATGTAGGCTACATGAAAATACTGCATGGTTTTATGCAAGAAAATTGACACCCTAGGTGGGCTTTAATATCCATGGTAGTCTTGAATCAAACCCCAGGATACCAAGAGAAGTCTTTAGCAGTTCCTTTGTCAACTGTAATTATTTCAAAGTCCACAAGGCTCCCTATTTAGCTGCTGTCATTTAGAGTGACACATTGAGAGCTGGGTTGTTGTTTGTACCAGGTTGAGGAACATTTGGTTCTTGCTGTCAGTCAGTGTCAGCGGCCTGCTGGAAACTGTCCCAAGTACATTTCCTTACAGTTGGAGAATTTGAACTGAGTTAACTTTGAAACAAGGATGTCCTGGAAGTAAGACTCTAACCAGAGATTCTAAAACATCTATGGGTTTGAGTGGAGAAGAAACTGTGGGTTCGTGCTGTTTGCCTGGGATAGTTAGCCATGTTGGGGGAAACATTAAAAGATGGCAGCAGGTAGAGTTTTGCATCTCCAGAAAGTTTTCTTTGGGGGAAGACAAGAACATGAATTTGTGATTCCTTTCCTTCCTTACCCTAACAACATTAAGTTCTAGTTGAAACCAATATGGACATCATGGAACAGATTTTTCAGTTGATTGTAGCTTAAATAAAATTACAAGTCACCCACAAATGTACATGCAAATGTGTACATACACATATGTACACACACATGCACAAGCACACCCCACAGCACACGTGGAGGTCAGAGAACAGCTTTGAAGTTAGTGCCCCTCTTCACCATGTAGGTTTAAGAGATGGAGCTCAGGTTTTCAAGCTTGGGAGCAAGCATCCTTACTTCCTACATCACTTTCCTGGCCCATACTTTTTCTCTGATATAGAATGATGTTTGAAGTAGAAGGTGCATGAGGTTTCTTCGTGTTCTCTTTTTATCTTCTGACTTCCTTCATGATTATGGATTCACCTTTCAGCCGCCTGTATAACACTGTAAATACATAGAGCAAGGCTTCAAGATGGCTAAAAGGACACATTACAACCAAACAAGATTCTTTGAAAAAAGCTTTGCTGACAACTTTACCCATCAGTTTTCTATTACATCTCACTGATTATAGATATCTCTCCATATGCCCTACAAATGTAATTATTTAACTGGGCACATCCATCTGCTATCAAAGAGGGGAGGAAAACAGAGATTTAAGGTAGCCATTTCTATTAGTTACTTTTCTATTGCTGTGATAAAACACCACGACCAAGGCAGCTTACAGAATGAAGAGTTTATTTGGAATTACAGTTCAGTGGGGCAAAGGTCCATGATGGTGTAGTGGCTGGAGATGGTAGGTGAGAGCTGACCTCGAGAACCACAAGAAAGAAACGGAAATCAAATTGGGAATGGCATGTTGTTTTGTAACTTCAAAGCCTGTCCCCAGTGACATATTTTCTTTATCAAGGCCATGCCTCCTAGTCCGACTCAAACAGTATCTCTATCTCTGAACCCCATATTCAAATATATGAATTTATGAGAGACATTCTCATTCAGACTCCATACCACCGAACATTATCTGTCACAATACATATGTAGCTTTCTGAAGCCAAAAAGGGCCATGATTTCTTCCCTGGAAGCATCCAAACACATGCCCTGGGACACATGGCTGACATGTCTGAGGTTCTGCACTTGAATGCTGGCATTTCCTAATGTCCAGGTAGTGTGGAAGAAGAAGCAGATGCTAGTGTGGCTTTTATGCAGAAGAATGAACTTTGGCAGGTTGCTAAGCAACTTTAGGCCTGTGTTTTCTGGTCACACAGCACCATCTCTCATGTGTTGTTTTGAGGACTGGGTGGAATTACAAGTATAAAGGACTTGGCTGTGTGCATGGGAACATAATAGATGGTTGATAAATGTCAGGGAGACTTTCTTTTCATGTGCAAAGTTGAAAATAGTTCTTTAAGGATCATAGCATTTAGACTTGCCAGATCATTTATTTAAACAGCTGTGATGGGAAGAAAATTTCAGTTTCCCATTCCTTTGAATCTGTCAAGATTCTTTGAGGCCAGTGAGATGGCTCAGTTGGTAAAGGTGATGCAAGCCTGACGACCTGAATTCAAATCCCTAAAACGTGTGTAAATATGCACCATGGCATGCCCACACACTTACATGCACCTTTCTCTCTCTTCTCTCTCTCTCTCTCTCACACACACACACACACACACACTCAAGCACCTATTAAGAATTTTTAAGATTCTTATTACATTTAAGTAACTGCCAGTATGATGAAGGTACATTTCTTTATTCTGTAGCGACTGTGTGTATGTATCTTCTGTGCAGTTGTACTTTTCTTCATTCAAATCCAGGTAGGTTGGCTTCAGTCTAGTAATTGGACTAAATTTAACATCCATATTCTTAAATAACTTGCGGCTGGGAGTTAAAGCAGATAAGACTTGGGGAAGATAGATGTGTGCACATTCTGATTTTGACTGATAGATCTTTTTGGGAATGTGAAACGATGCACTTTAATTTCCATCATGGTTGGAGAGAGCAAGAGTCAGAATTTCACAAGCTCATCCCATGTGGAGGAACCCCACCATACCCAAAATACACAAAGGAAGAAAGAAAGCATAGAACAAAGCATTGCCAAAAGGTTTCTGTTAGATGTGGCTTCCATATATGAGCATTTGGAATGTGCTTCAGCTTCAATGTAGATATTACGGGCACAGCTCTAGTACACAGCAAGACACACTGCCCAAAGGACAGAGCCTTTTCTGGTCTAGCAGAGTCATGTTGCATTTAAGTGAAGGGAACAGGAATTAGGAGCTCTGCAGGATAGCTGCTGCATGTCTGCCGACAATTTGCACGCCACTTTTCCATAGTGACTGTTCTTTACCTGGAACAGATTCTCCATGGCAACCTCTTCATGGGGTGCTTCTGTCTTCATAAAACATACACATTGGGAAGGAAGTAGAAAATGGAGACTTGCGTTCCTAGGTAGTGAAAAGGAGTGGTTGCAGACACCAAGGAAAGAGTCAAGTGTTGCTTTTCTTCCCAGTTTCTGACATTCCTTCTTGGACGAGTATGAGTGGGAAAGAAAGGATTAAAATTCACTTTGTAAACAGCATCAGTGAGCATCCCTTTGAGACATGACTTGGATCAATTAGTTGTTCTTGCTAACTTGGTTTTGGCCCAGTGATTTGCTGAAATGTCAAAGGACACTTAGGCTTTCCTCCACCTGCTCATTAAAGACTGCTCACCAAAACCCAAGTTCTGGGGACTTGATGGGCAGAAAAGGATTTCAATACAGTGTTTTCAAAGATAGAAGTTTTCAACAGAGAAGAAGGACTGAGAACCTCAGAATGATTTTTCCATCATGGTCAGAATATGTTGCTATCCAAAATATTCCTCAAGGTCTAAAATAGGAGTTTTCTTCCTTTGCTCACATGGAGTAAGCACAGGGCTTCCTGGAAACAGAAAAAGCAAGGCAAAGCCAACAAAGAAACCCTCAGCACCCAGTCACTTCAGACTACCTAGCATAAATGCCCTGATCTGATTTCTGTTCCACCCCACACCATCACCTCTCCTCCTTCTGTAATATTTCAGTTTCTCAAAAATAATTTATCCTACCAGGTTATACTCAGAGACAAGATTGGATTTTAAATTCAGGGAATGTATAATAAATTGTAGTGTACTTGTAGGTAACATTTGTGGTAGAGGACAGGTGCATATTGCAATGCATAGAAAGTTCTAGAGAGTTGTTAGGTGCCTAGCATATAACGAGGCAAACGAAACAAAGAAAAGAAAACCAGTGGTTCTGGACATTTTTCTCCTCTAAGATCTTGCCTTTGGTTTCAGTGAACTTGAGAATGAGAATGATGAAGGATGACCATCGCACAAGCTGCTGACCCTGGTGGGGAGCCCCTTGAACCTACAGTTGTGTCGGTCAGTTGTGGCCAGAAAGTGAGAATATAAACACTAAATCATGGTAGTCATGGAAGGAAAGGTCCAGAAAGGTCATCTTCATATCTATCTGGCATTTATGCTTGGTACTTTCCCATAAAAACTATTGAGATAAAATAGAAGTTGTATTTTTAGCAAGAAATAGTAATAGTTTTGCTGGTAGTACACTAATGGACTAAAGATGCCCAAATCTGCTTCTTAGTATTCTGTAATTACCTTTTTAAAAAGTATTTTCACACTGTCAACTATTCCAGATAAAAATATACATTCTTATCTTTATTTGTTTGATCTGTGTGTGCATGTTAAGCAGGTGTGTGGATGTACATGTGTATGTGGGTGCATGTGTACATGTATAAGCACATACATGCAGAAGTCAGAGGACAACCTCAGACATTGCTCCTCCAGTGCCTTCCACTTAGTGTTTGAGGCAGAGTCTCTCATTGACCTGGAACTTCACCAAGTAGGCTAGGCTAGGAAGCCAGTAAGCTCCAGGGATCTACCAGTCTTTACTTCCCACTTCACCATCAATAGACTAGCATGCATGTGCCACCATAGCTGGCATTTTATGTGAATTCTGGGGAATCACCCTAAGTCCTTTGTGAAGCAAGTGTTCTTGCTTGACTGAGCCCATGTAAGCTAATCTTAGCTAATAGAGTAAACAGAATATAGAGTCAATGAGCATATTATTTACCTTCTAGAAATCAGGGTAAAGAACTTGAAATTGTTTACTTAACCTATCTGTAAATGTCCAACGTACAGAACAACTCAGGAGGTCACTTTCTACATAAGGGTCATAAAAAGAGTTACACAGCAGAGGAAGCATGTGCTCTTTTCCATCTTTCTAACCTCCTTGAAGCTGAGCTGTGTAAAGGCAGTATCCACTGTATTAAGTGGAGATTTGCTATTTATTTGTGGGCAGGAGCACTTATGAGTCAAAAGTTCACGATTCCTACCCCTCTACTCTAGGGATCATGACCCTCATCATGGACAGATGTGGACGTGGTAGGGGCACAGTGTCAGAGATGTCAGGAGCATTGTGTAGACATGCAGCTTCCATGTTAAAATAAACATGGAATGACTATTGTCAAGGTTTGGTGTTTGTATAGGAACAGATAGAGGGCTTGATAAAACTACACTTTGGAAGCAAATAGTGTTGGAAGGAAACCCTAGCTGTATGTACCCCTTATGCCCTGATGGAACACAAGACACTGTGGCACTGTTTCCTTGCCTGTATGTTATGAACTCCTTACCCCTGAGCAAATCCTGTGAAATTACCAGTGCAAAACTTCTGGTACGTGGTGTGGATTCAGTCACATTGTTTGTCACCCTCCTCATGCATCATTATCAAGAGTAGGCTTCTATGATGAGAGACAATTTCCATGAACCAATATGTGACAGTGCTTCTGTTTTATGAGTGACTGCCTTTAAGCGTGGCCATGCAGAAACAGGCACTGTATTTCCAGTTGGCCCGGAGAACTCCAGGAGTCATTACCACCTTTTAATTGTTAAAGAATTCCAGCAGGATTTCTGATGCATTGTGGGTACCATCATTTTAAAGATAGTATTTGTTTACGTTAACTCATGCAAACGTTGATATACCAAATGCCGGGTCAATTAGCCTTGGAAATTAATTATGTATTTAAAGAGCAGTAAGATGAGAAATACACACCACGGAAGTTAGAGCTGGGAATAGATTCTGTAAAGTGAACACAGTTTCAATAATATATGGGGGATGAATAATTCCCCACCAAACACCAAAGTAATAATGTACTGTAAGTACTGCTTTCCCCTGTAGACATTGCCAGGAATTCATTGGGAAACAAGTAACATTATGAGGAAATATTGATTCACTGTGGGCACAGTGAGTCCTGTTATGATAAAGACAGTCTGTGGCCATTTGTTTTCTCATTTTCTTCTTTAAAGAAAAAAACCCTAAATATATGACTTGCTTACTGTAACCAAGACATTTAGATTGCATCCTTTTATAGAATAAAAAGAATTATTGGGCTTCAACATTTTCCCCCATGACTTGGGTACCCTGAGGTCATGAAAAAGTGAACTCACTCTGTTATACTAGCTCTGGGTTTTATACTTACATTAAGCCTGGAGTCTGGTGTAGGAATCCATTCCAATCAGCAGAAAGCCTCATGTTACTTATCTGGATCCATGCAGAGCTGGATCTTAACCCTATGACAATATTACAAAATAGAGAATATTGAACTCCACTGGGAGCTGGCTCTACTGCTCACTGCCTAGATACAATATTGGATCAAGTTCCTCAATGGTACTTAGTGTTTTACTTGAAAAGTTTAGACAGTAGTTCTTCACTCATGGAGGAGTTGTCAGGATTGTGTAAATGATGAATGTAAAGTTTAAATAGGTACTGTACCCGTGCTAGGCCCAACCCATGTTGATACCTACGATTGAGGTGGCTTAAGTTCAGGCTTGCATCTCAAACTACACCAGTAGAAAGGACTTAAAGCAACTTCATGGAAGCCAGACACAGCAGCCAAGCACACTCAGTTTAGGTGGGAGGTATTCTGGTGATGGTAGTCCTTGGCATTGATTGGTCAACGTGCTTTTCTTGAGGACAAAGTGCCTTGCTGCCTGCAGTCTCTGTGTGGGGGCTGGGGGGGGATGACATAGCCTGCCTCACGCTCAGATGGAAAATGATTAGAGATTGCTCCAAACAGCACTTTCCCTTTCAATGATCGCTTCCAGATGAAACTGCTGCATTTTCCAGTCAAGTGGTAGTCTTTCTCATTTTGAGGACATCTGATGATTCAAGATTATCTCTAGGTATGGAAGGAATTCAGAGGTCAGGGAGAGGACTCAGTCGGTGAAGGCATTTGCTGCACAAGCGAGCCTGGCAACCTGAGTTCCATTCCTGGACTCCACATAGAGGTAGGAGGGAAATAATGTCATAAAGCTGTTCCCTTCCTTCCACATACACATGTTCCTCACACACTATAAATAGATAAATAAATAGCACTTCAACAGTGTCAGCAACACTCAGTATAACCAGTATCTGTTTTATAGGACAGCAAATCACCTCAGGACAGTTGCACATTTTTTTCTGGGGTTTCCCCGCTAAACACACTGTAAAACCTAGACATGTAGCTCCTTTTATTGTTCTGCTTAAAATCCACCCTACAGAAGTATGAATATGCTCACCTGTCTTCCTTAAAGCTCTTCCTCAGAGTGATGTCAGCAGTCTTGGGTAGAAGTTCATGAACCCTGCTCTGGAGAAAGACATGACAGAAGTATCCTAGGTTAGATTCCATCTGCCCAGGACATTAGCCAGTTATGGATTGATGGTTAGAATATTGCAGCCAGCCTGCTCCTCCCTTCCTGTTGCTCTTAGAGCCTTAGCTGTAGAGAGTGAGAATATTGAAAAGGAGAGAAAGGTCAGTGTCCAGCAGTAGTTCAAGAGATTCTGCTTTCTCAGGCTGTCAAACGGCTGCTTGATAGGCAGGTGACATGTATGTCCTGACGTAGACATCCTTTAATGAGCTCACCGAAACCACGTTTCCAGTCCAGCTGTTCCCACTCCCCTCTCATTTCCAGCCAGGGCTCAATTCACTTTTGGAACCACCCACAGCATGTGACAGGAAGGAAGGATGTTGCAAGGATCTTTATTGACAAAGAGAACTTGAGTGGCGAGCATGACGGTGGAGGAGACTGACATCTATTCTGCTTGTTTCTGGCTAATTCCTTGCCTTCTCAACAAAAGAGAATGAATTCTGAGTGTTCAAGTGGTTTGGGGAAGTCTTTTTGGTCAGCTGGCCTCGACAGTCAAAGACTGTGTGTTTGGCTGTTCTTGAAGCAGCCACTCCAGGAGACCTTGACAAAGAATGCTGTAGCCCACACAAAGGCAAGCCACTTGAAAAGACCAGTTTGCGATAACTTATTTTGAAGCTAAGTTCTTCCTCATTGAGACTGCTCTTTGGACGTCTCATCTGTGATTAATAAGGATGTATGGATGTCTTCCTTTTTAATCCTTGACGTAGTTGGAGTTGACTTTCAAGTATGCACCACCAGAAAGGACCAGTTTAGTAAATTTTATTTCATTTCAGATCGTTTCAACCTGGGTCACTTTCCCTTTTGCCATCATGTGACTCTCCAGAGTCCCTGAGGAACCTGAGGTTTCCATGCTACAAGAATAATTACCAGATCTCATTGTCATATTGTGGAGAGACAGAAAACAGAAGTAGTCTCTGTGAGACTTTTGTTTCATACACTTGGAAGCACTTGTAATTCATGGAGGGTCTTGCTATTTCATTTTTAAAAGATGGTTTTAGTATTTATCTCTTTTTGGGTGGAGGGGAGTAAAACCTGATAAAGTTAAGTAAGTTGTCCAAGGTCTTATGCTGGCTGCTAGTAAGGAAAACTGGGATTCTGTGTTGTGCATTTTCACCTGCATGTGATAGGCAGGCAAACTAGGAACGTCTAACCTTCCTCATACAAGGACACTTTGCATCCAGACTTCTATTCTCTAGCCTGGTATCCATAGCTCTTTCCTTACTTCTGTTTCCATGGTGCACTGTACACTGACGTGCCTTGAACATTCTGGCATTTGCTTGGGGGTGGGAAGCCTTTCTCCAGACCTCAGCTTCAGATGCTGCCCACCTAACCATCTGTGGCAACAGATTTGTGTGTTATCAATTAAAGTCTAAAGGAAGTTGGCAAAGCCTCCTACTCTAACAGGATGGGCTAAAGACGTTCCTGTTAAGACAGAAATGGGTTGTGTCTATGATGGTGGTAGCTGGCAGCTTTCCAAGAACACTTTAAATATACCCATGCCATGAATTGCCTAGCTCGCATTCACTTTCAGACGTTCTTCCCAGAAGTGGCTCTCTCCCATAGAATGGACCAACACATAACTTGACAGGGCTGCCGTCTGGAAAGCAGAGCAAAATGCACAGTTTGGAGAATCCAGCCCTGTGAATTTCACATTGACATTCACTTGGGAAGTTACCCCCTTAAAAAAATTCTCTGTTCTTTCTAAGTTGCTTCTAAATATTTCTCTGAAGTTGCACACAACTAATTATTTTCTGTAAGTATGAATTTACCTGGAGCCATTTAGAACCATTCCTCTACCATTATTCATTTGACAAATAATTTAAAATATGTGTTGTTAGATATTTGAATAGACTCTGAAGAATCTTCCATGTATCTTCCGATGCTTTAGTAATCTCTAATTATTCCAAATCACAATTGTGACAAATGTGGTAAATAAAAACATTCTTAACAAAAAAATCTGCAGATCTTCATATATCTGTATCTACAATGCTAAGTCCCAGTTATAGCCGCAGCTGCTCAGAAAGACCCTGCATCTCTTTGAACTGTCTCCCTTGGACACTCCAGCAGTACTGAGGATACATGGTGAGCAGCAATTCTAACACAGTCTCATGCCCATGCTTGAAATCTGTGAAAAAAGAATCTTTCACAAAATTGGCGATTTAAATTTTAATATAGAGATGTACAAAAACTACGTCAATCATTTATTATATGTCATTCCCTATATTAGGGCCCAAGGGATTAGGGATTAAAAATACGCAACTTCTGTTCTGAAAGCAGGTACCAGCCACTACGATTAGTTGATTAATCTATCTCATTATTTTAAGAAGGTTTGTCAGGAGCTAGAGAGATTGCCCAGCAGTTATGAGTATTGACTACTCTTCTAGAGGACCCAGGTTCAATTTCCAGCACCCACATGGTGGTTGACAACAGTCTGTAACTCCAGTTCCAGGAGATATGTCACCCTTTCTGGCTTCTTCGAGTATTGTACACATGTTGTGCACAGACAGCCATGCAGGTAAAACACTCATACACATAAAATGAGAATAAATTAAACTTTCCAATACAGGCTTCTACAGTGGGTTATGAAGCAATGTGTTCCTGAATTATAAGAAATTTAGTCTCGGTATAGTAGTTAGGCACTTAGAGCACAAACATCACATTGTCTATTCCCTGCCAACACTGCCAGCAACGTGACTCTGCCATTGCAAGGTTTATCACCCTCAAGTATTAACCTATAGGCCAGATAACTCCTTGTGAGATCTATCTCAGGCACTTTACCATCCTTGGAATCAGCCACTTAGTGGTACTAGTAACCTCTGTTTTCAGTTCTAACAAAGAAGGGCCTCCATGCCTTGTCATGTGACCCCAAGGTGGGTGTAATGAAGGGGACCGTCTCCAGATTGTGAAGCACTGAGTTAAACTAAGATTAAAGGTAGGGGATTATAGTGAAATTGGAGAAGTTTCTTCTGGTCTTAGTCCACAGTAAAATCTGCTTCTTAGGTTCTCTAAAATGGGATGAAGTTCACTCTCTGAGGGTCCAGAGAAAGCGATTGAGAAGATGAGTCATTCTTGGAGACAGAGAGATGGACTAAATGGTCTCTCAAGATTCTGCATGACCCTTGAATTCTATATCACTTTTAAACCTATAACTGAACCCAATTCCTCTCTGTTCCTTTAACTGTCACTAGAACTAAAAATTGTGCCTGATAGGCAGCTTATCTTCCACATGCCCTTTATGTCACCAGAAGCTGGAGGACTCTATTTTTTTTAAGGATCTTTTTGTTTTTGAGAAGACTTGGCAGAAGCACTCTTTTTGAAAGAGGAAAAAAAATCAAATTTCAGGGCTGTGGAAAAATAACTTTCTGTGCTCCTAGGTTCCAGAATGGACCATTTGTTAGAACCAAGTGTCTGCTGGGGTGTGAAAAATTCTTGGAAGGTATTTCCTAAATTTTGTTATTGTTGTTTTATCACCTCATTCCCATGAACCTTCTCATTTGCTCTCTGCTGCCTGTGAGGCTGGGCTGACCAAGAGAGGCTTGGCTCACTTTTTATTCTTAAAGACCTAATGTGTATTTACTGGTAAAGATACATGTGTTTGTTTCATCTTGTCTCCTTAGACAGTACTCTTTATTTCAAATCAGGGAAACAAGAATGTGTTTATTAAGAACACATTCTGATCTCACATTTTACCTTCATTTCTCTCTTGAAATATTGTTCCCCAAGGTTTTTTAATTTCCAACTTTGTCCAGCAAGAAAATTTTAACCTAGTTTTCTATGTGAAAACCACAGCGCTGTAATTAGATTTCATATCAAATCCCAGCTCCTGATATTTTTCTTCCCTGATCTTTGACCTTGAGCTTAAATATAAAATCTTTCATAAACCCAGAGAAAACACCATTTCCTAATTGTAAAATAGGATGATAATAAACCATGTTAGAGAGTTGGCATGGTGACAATATACAACAATGGTGTTAAGTGCCATCAATTGCCTAGCTTGTTAGCTATTACTGATGAACTGCTATTTGTTAAAGATCTTGAACAAAACCCATATAAGGCTCTATTTTTCACATAGTATGGTACAGCTCTTGAAAATATTTCTTTGGTTCACACAGCTCTCATGGATACCATGCGATGTGTGGACCACATTGATGCCTGTTTGTGTAGGTGCACAGCCTATAACACTCCTGGATATTATGGCTCTTTAAAAGAGTATTGAAGAGGTGCTGCAGAAGGACCTACTCAGGACACATTGGGAATGTTTCTGCGATGCCAGGATGATGAAAATTTGGAAAGATATTGCAGAGGATGGGGGTAGGGGGTAGGTCATAGCACTGATTCCTACAAATTAGGTTTGGCAAAAACAGAACTCATAGCTCCCATCTTGGTACTCACTTGACATATGAATGCACCAAAAAAGATTCTATGTTGTACCACGAAGCAATTGAAGCAGAATAAGAACAAATGTATGTTTTACAAGGCTTAACATAGATTTTTCCTTGGGTTTCCCACATATCTTTAGACTAGATCACACTCCCACATGAGTGACATAGAGCACCTGACTCTGGTGTGTAGCTGAAAAAGATTCTTACAGAGTTTGGGAAAGATCCTCTAACTGAGATAGTTCATCTGATATAGCGTATTGTTGATTATGTAGACATGTTGATTTCTGAAGGGGTCCGACTATTCACATAATACATTTCTTGCTAAAAATAGTCTTAAATAGCTGAAATCAACTTCGGAACATGGGGAGACAAGTTGAAACTGAGTTAAAAAAACCCTTTAAATGTTCCTCACGTAGATTTTTTTAAAAACACACACACACATATTGTAATATTTTGATATCTTAAAAAAACCTAGCTGGGGCATGCCTCTTTCCTCATGACCAAATGGTTTTAAGAAACAGTAAGACTGCATGCAGGAACAGACTTTCAATCTGTAGACTATTTAGTACAAAGATGTACCTGTGCCACCTGGCTCAGATATATAAGCAGCAGTGATCCGTTCTGCCTGTACCAACCAAGGGTCAAGTATCAGTAACTGAGTACCAACTCTATGGTGTGTAGAAAACTTAAAATACAAACAAACAAACCAAAAACAAAACCAGACAATCTTAAACTGTTCACCCTTCTCTACCTTCCTAAGGAAACCAAATGAAACTCCTAGAACTTGCTGTCCCCTGACATCCTGCTGCTGCCTTCTCACTTGTGACCCTCCTTTCCCATACTTCCCATGCTTAGTAACTGTAAGTAAAGATGCTTCTTGACTTCAACTGGGTCTGGGTCCTGATAAACATATAGGAAGTTGAAAACATCATTCGTTGGAAAGTGCATTTCTTCCACGCACCCGACCTTCCAAAGAGAGTAGCTTGATCAAGCCTACCTTAAACATGCCAGAAAAGTTTTCATTCAGCAGGCAAACTCATATTAGACAAAGCTCATTTTATAAGGGTTAAATGCCCCCCATGACTTGCTGAATACCCATATCCAGAAATACTGTCAGCACAGTCAATTGTTGAGACTTGATCATCTCACCAATGATAGGGGAACTGAGAACTGTATAGCTCACTACAGCTGCTCAGCATCACTAGAGATTGTGAAGCTAGGAAACAATTAAAAATCACCAAAGCAAAGTGTCTCTCAATGGGTGTCACTTTCCTATCATATAAGGCTGCAAAACTTGATATTGAGCTACTGTGGATTGGGGAATGGCTATGTAGTAAAACATATTTTGGAATCTGTCTCCTCTATCAGCCATAGCTCGTGGCTCCAAACATAAAACAATACACAACAGAACCCAATGCTGTCGATTTCATGACCATCTGTGGCAAACTTTGACTCTCATCAGTGGCAATTTCAACGATGCAGTTCAAATTTTTTATAGCTATCTTTCCAGCCATTTGATGGGAGACTTGAAACAGAGAAACTTAATCTGCCCACATGATGGAGGAGGGTCATCTGTCTATGTGTTACTTTCATTGGTTAATAA
>LOJH01045846.1:0-13516 GCA_001685095.1 Ellobius talpinus
AAGATGTGACTACGCCACTGAAAAAGGTACTGAGCCATGTGGCTAACACAGATAAGAATAATGGGCTAATGTAAGTTATAAGAGTTAATAAGAATCCTGAGCTAATGGGCCAATCAGTTTATGATTAATGTAGACCTCTCTATGATTGATTTCTTTGGGACTTAATGACTGTGGGAACCAGGCAAGACAGAAACCCCAACAACAAATATCCATTCCATTGCAAAACTGTATAATAAAAACAAATATTGATTTGCTTATATTTCATTTAAAAGTTGATGCATAAATTCTTCCAGAGTTAAAATTTTATAGCATGTATGTTAGAGCAAATGCTGGAGGATGGGAAGCAGTGAGTTTGAAATTTAAGTTCTGGTTTTAAGTTAGGTTGTAACTTCCATGATGTGCCCCCTGAGATTTTTAGAGCCTGGAGTACTGCATGAAGCACATGAGGAACAGAACAGTGTCACTGAAGGTAACTGCAGCACTAAATACTACATAGGTGCCTCTGTTTGTGCAAATGATTACACGGTGACTACTTTGGGTCCAAAGTTCTGAATACTTCAAAAGCTTTGTATAACTGTGAGGTAAGTCAGGATTTCAGTTGAGCAAAGAGTTTATGCCAAGGCCACTCCAAGAGATTTCACTTAGGGTTTCAATTGGGCAGATAATCAGAAGTGAATCAGAAGTGAACATCCTGAGAGAGGAAGCGAGCCTGGAGCAAATCATGAAGTATATTTTATGTCATATAAAGAAAATCAGATTTTATGGTGAACAGAATTGTTCTCTGTACAGTTTATATTTCTCAATCTAATGGAGACTTGGAAATGGATCCTGATGTCTAAGTATTTTTACAGTTTGTATATGACGTATGCCCCACCTCAAGTCTTCATTTCCAATACAGTAGTGTTTAAAGATAGGCCCTCTGGGAGGTATTTGGACCACTGGGATGCCAACCTCATCCACAGACTGATCTATTGATGAATGTATAGTTTAATTAATACAAACTTTCGGAGGTAGGTTTAAGGCTAAGGAAGCGGGTCACTAAGTGGGGTGTGTGCCCTGAAGGTTGTAGGTTGTCTGGCTCCTTCTTCACATTTCCTATCTGCTTCCTGGCGAGAACATGGTGCCAAATGTTCTAGGTGAATTCTGTTGGTGACAGGTGAAGACAAGGAAGGACTCAGAGTTGGGTTATGAATTCGGAAGGTTACACGTGGCATGATTCTCCCTCGGAGGGCCCTGAGCAGTTACAGAGCAGAGCAGGAGACTTTGCTAAATATTGGCTTTTGATACAGCAATGTCCCTAGAAGAACCCGAAGCAAACAGCCAAACAAAAGTCTTACAGAGTGGTCACTGAATGGCTCCTCACTAACGTCCGGTGTTCAGGTTCACCTGGCCCAGTGTGTTAAGTTCAGAACACCTATCCTGTCAGCGACATGAGAGACGTGGACCCTATCAGAGCTGAGTGAGGACAGTGAATGGAGCTACAGTTGGATGAACTCCGAAAGGGATTGATTTGAATATAACTTTCATATAGAACGGAATGAGAGATTTGAAGAGATAGAGAAAATAAAAGATGATTTCCAGTGTCTGGACCATCGTGACTGAGCATATTAATGGCCTCGTCTGAGGTGGAAGATGGCCAACTTAGTTATCAATAGACCTTAATGGGTACATCTATATGAATATACAGATTATGTATCTAGGCAAATATCATATTCAGGTAAACATTTGTCACGTTGTAATTTGAAAACCGTCATGTATTGGTAATTTAAATGCTTCCTTAAGGAGTGAAGACCCTTCTTAAGGACATAAACCAGAGAGGATTGTCATAGAAACCCCAAGGAGGGGAGATTTAAGACATATAGAGAGTAGGTATGAGTATTAATCACTCCTGGGGGTTGGAAAAGAAATGGACTAGCAAATATTTGCTTAATTTTTGAATAATAAGAGCATTTTCCAGTAATGGAGATGGCAGGAGTCAGTTTCAGTGGGCTGAAGAATAGAGGATGAAGATATGGATTCCTATGTCTCTCCAAAGGCTCTCACTTCCAAACAAGAACTGTGCCTGTAGAAAGTAGTCAAGGCCAAAGGCAGTGAGAATCTCTAAGGTGGAAAGATGCAGCCATGTTTATCTGTGGAAATCAATAGAGAAAAAGCTTCAAGGTACGGAAATGAGGAAAATGAAAGGCATTGAAATTAGTCCAAGAAGAGAGACAGAATGATCCTCGTCGGACCCAAAGGAAGGGCTGCTGGAGAATTGGGGTGCAGAGACATGCTGGAGAACTGGGGTGCACAGACATGCTGGAGAACTGGGGTGCAGAGACATGCTGGAGAACTGGGGTGCGGAGACATGCTGGCATCTGCTGTCTCGATTTCAGTCAACGATTTAATGTCCTCATTCTTGCCGTTATGACGGAGCCTGTGTCAGGCTATCTCCCCTCCTTCACTCATGTTACCTCGGGAGAGAGGGAGCAAATGGTGTGATTCATAAATGAGATTAGAATATCTGAACACAGCTGGCTGAGTCTCAGCTACCCTCCTTTTAGGAATGATCTGCCTGCACAGAGCAAGCATTCTGTCCCTCCAAGAGCACGCTCTGTCCACCCACATGGAAAGGGTCACTTTGGTCCAATGCTGCTGTGAATTTGATTATCTCTGTCTTATTCTGAAACTTGGTATTATCGAGCTATTTTAGATCCTTTCTGACATTCTTTTGTTTCTCCATTAGATCCATACAGGATGAGGGCAGAAAATGTCATCTCATTTATCAGTTAATCAAATATAGCATTGATCATGGGCATGGAAGATTTACAGTGCATCCCCCAATTTCCACAGGCGTTGATGAACGTATAGAGATTGTCAGCCCCACTGAGCCAAGGAAATGACCACAAGTGATGAGTGAAAATTCCA
Source organism: Ellobius talpinus (assembly GCA_001685095.1). Classification (NCBI taxonomy): domain Eukaryota; kingdom Metazoa; phylum Chordata; class Mammalia; order Rodentia; family Cricetidae; genus Ellobius; species Ellobius talpinus. Next base: position 2,908 of record LOJH01045846.1, read on the forward strand.
CTGCCCTGGCTTAGAGTCAGCGGCTCTCTCTTTCTCCTGTGTATAAGATCATATATGGCTGCAGGCTAGGGTGGCTATGCAGAGGAAGACGATTCAGGGTTTCTAGAGCAGAAATATGAATGGAATTTGAATTGTTGAAAGTCTTGATAGAGAAGTCAGGGCCCCCAGGGCTACCAGTGCTGTACATGACAGAGAACTCTTTATTTTACCAAAGCCATTGTGCACTTAAGGCTCTTTATTACAGAAGTACAGTCTTGATCAGAGAAGCCTAGATCAAGTCATCTTGGCCTCAAATGCCCAATATTGTAAATCTAACAGGTAGATGGGATTTCACAAACTAAACTTTTCAGCTTAAACACTAGACTTATAGGGTATAAGCAATATGCTATTTCTTAGAGAATTGTATAGTGCCATTTGTAATATAAAATATGACAACCATAGGCATATGTATCAGTTCATTCCAAGGGTGGTAAGCGAGAGAGGCTCAGGAGTGCTAAATAAATAAAGGCTTGCCACAATTCTGCTTATGTGAACCAAGCAGTTATCAAATACACCAGGAAAGCTTAACTGAGCAAGTTTTTCAGGCCCTACAGGAGGAAAGACCATAAAGGTCCTAAAGTCATGGTGCAATTGGCATGTCTGGATTAACGAGAATACTGTGCCCAGTGCACGGGGGGTTGAGGAGGAGGCGTGGGAAGTGAACTTGGAGAGATGGTAACAGTCAGACGAGATAAATCCTGGTGAATCTGAGTTGGAATTTTGGATTTTATTCCAGACATGATGGGCAACCATCACAAGCATGAATGACATTAATAAAGTTGCCTTTTTGCAATGCTCTCCCACGCCAAAATGGAAGCTCGGAGACAGGAAGGCAGCGTGACTTAAGATCTCTGACAAAGCCAGCAAGTCACACAGGGACTCAGTCCTTTGGAACAATTTGGGAATTTTGAAAACAAGCCCCCTAATCAGCAGCAAAAATAAACATATTAGCTGGAACTAAAAGAACACATTAAAACATCAAAGATTTTTCTTTCATCTGGACCGCATCAGCCAGAATACTTCTCTCTCCAGCGCTGATACTGCCCCTGGCTGTCCCAGGCACGCCTTTGTCGTTAGGAAGTGGGCCTCTTGTCTCAGCTCAACCACCCAGAACAGGGGCCACAAGAGCATCTGCTCGCCCGTGGGAACTCAGTCGGCAAAATGAATATCTGGGTTTCAGTCAGTCAAATCAAACGCCGGTCACCAACTTTGGATTAGTGCTTTCGAAGTTGCTGCAAACCCCAGCCAGTGTTCTCAGTTGTTTGGACAGAGACGTCGGCAGCTGTGTGGTCCTCACAAGACATCTAGTCATGAGGATATAGCCAGCTCACAGATGGGAGAGCATCTTGTTCGGTGTTCCAGTGCGCTGGAAGGAAGGAGATAGCCAAATTGACAAGTGACCAGCAAGGAAAGGAGAGTGGATGCGACACTGAAGCAGGTGAAGGTGCCCTAAGAGAGTATCCCAACACAGAGAGCTAATGGTTTCCCCCATAGATTTAGTCTCCTCTCTTTACCTGTTACAGCTCCGTGAGTTGGCTGATTTCTTTGGGGTTGTGACCCCTCCCTGCTGCACGATGTTGCCACAGTATCAGGGGTGGACCACTAAGGAACTGTCTTATCGCTGTATTCTGACAGGCTCCCAGATGGAAAGGTCTACATATAATTGAACTATGGTAGTGTGTGTGTGTGTGTGTGTGTGTGTNAAGGTCTACATATAATTGAACTATGGTAGTGTGTGTGTGTGTGTGTGTGTGTGTTTGTGCGCGCGCGCATGCGTGAGCACAGCTCACACTCCCTTGGAAGGAAAGCTAGTGATCAGTTACAAATGAGGACAGTAAAGGAATGGCAGGGTTGTGGAAAACAAGTGTGTAGCTGAGATGATTCTGTGTAGAACTGAAGAAGACAGTTTACGAAATGTGAAAGAATTACTGAAAGGCCTCAGGAGCCCAGATGACGAGCAAATACAAAAACACACTGGTACGATCTATGCTATTTTTTTAACTTTCTCCCACAGCATCCTGCAGTCTTGTTTAATAAGGCAAGAGAAAGTAGGTGTTTGTTGCCATGGTTTCAACCTGAAGAGTTCCTCACAGACTGTTTTGAATTCTTTGTTCCTACTAGTGACCCTATTTTAAAGACTGAGCCTGGATGGTCACAGTAGGTGAGTAGGGTAGGACTTGGAATGCTATACCCACCTCTGTCTCTTATCTTCTCTGCCATGAGCACTCCCTGCCTCTGGTGGTGTCAGCCCTGCCTTCACACCTTCCCAGAGTAAGGAACTGATGGATTGCGGCTCTTCAAGAATGTGAGGAAATAATAACAGAGTTCACTGGTGTTTGTACGTTCAGAGCTACAGACAAAGCAGCTTAGACTGGGCAGCAGGGAGATGAGATCAGAGAATTACAGGTATCTGTTGGCTTCCTCGCTGACTTCATGGCACTGAAGGACAGGTGAAGCGAGAGCGAGCAAGAGGGTCTGGTATTAGGGAAGTAACAGTCGCCTGGACATGCATTCTCTTCTATTCAAGAAGCAGGATGTGATCTATCTGAAGGCTCTTCTGATTCCTTTATAAGTCAGAAAATGTCTTCTATCCTCCGAACTGACAAACGCTTGCCATTTGGTAGTCACTGTGTTTAGACATTCTTACAAGCATTGCCTCATCTGATTTCCAAGCAGAAGAGATTTTCATACCTCAGAATCACATATAATCTGAGTGACAGACTGGATACTTACGCCCCATAATATAACTGAAGACCCTTTTCTCCCACGCCTAACCATTATATTAATTTCTTCTATTCTATACTAGAACTATTGAATATTACCAGTAAAAATTGTGTTGTTAATGATTATTGTGTTAAATTTCAACCAGTGTGGCAAAGGCTGAGAACATCAACTTATCAAGAGGAAAGATCGATTTTGGCTCAGGGTTCCAAGGTTTTCAGTTCACTTAGTTTTCTTACTCTGGTCTAGAGTAAGGCAGAAGGTCATGGAAGAAAGTGTGTGTTGAAGAAAAGCTGCTTCTCCATGGTGCCAAGAAGTAGACAAAGGAAGGGTCCAGTAAGCCTTTAATAATTTAATGTATTTCTACTATTATTCCTGTAATAATAATTCCACAATAATTCCATTATTAGGCCCTGTCTCAGTTCCTTTTCTATTGCTACAAAGAGACACCATGACCAAGACAACTTATAAAAGAGTTTATTGAGAGCTTTAAGTAGGTACATGATCATCCTGGGAAGAATCATGGCAGCAGGAAGACAGGCATGGAACAGAAACAGTAGCTAAGAGATTACATCTAATCCAGAAGCAGACAGAGAGAACTAACTGGGTCTGCCATGGTCTTCATGGTCTTTTGAAACTCCAAAGCCACCCACAGTGACATACCTCCCTCAACAAGGCCATACCTGCTAATCCTTCCAAAACACTTCCACTAACCAAGGACCAAGCTTTCAAACATAGGAGTCAACTGAGGCCATTCTCCTTCAAATCACCACGGGGCCTATCTCCTAGAGGTTCCACCACTACCCAATAGCACAGTTGGAGTGATCAAGCCCTCTTCATATGGCCTTTGGAGATATTTAAGTCACAAATCTCATTACTACAGAGAGCATTTTTCACAGATAACTTAGAGACATAGGAATGAGAATAGGGGACACAATGATGGTCTTCCCAACAACCTTTTATTGTGCACACATAACATGTCAGCACACAGCCCTAACTCCTACACAGTATAAATTGTGAATTTGTACTGCTACCATCAGATGACTTGGCAAGGAAAACACTAAATTAGAAGTTTATAATACTGGCACTTATAATTAAGGCAAGACATAAAATTTTGAGTTGTTATTCAGTACAGGGCAAACTCTAATTGTTGTCACAGAGACATTAAATGAAAATCAAAGGAATGGTCCCAGGTTTGGAAAAAAAGAAGAAACCAACAGGAGACTTCACATTCGTAAGTCCATGAAATTATTTATTAAGACTTGAGTGTTTTTTAGAACAGTTTTGTCCTAATAACAAATTTGCAGTACTAGGAACCCTCCTATGCACAGATGTTCACAACCTGCCATGACCACTAACTTACCATGGGAGTGTCCCTGTGACAGTTCACTGGCCACCATAGGCAGAAAATACGCCCTGTTCATGGTCTATGGTTGGGCCTACCCTATGTGCTGTGTGTTCTAAAGGCACATGTGCAATGGCACATATATGTCATCATGTGTAATATTTACTGTCTCCCAAATATTCTATCCTTCCCTTGTCCCATCCCTGATTTTTTTTTACCATCCCCATAGTTTTGCCTTTTCTAAAATGTCACACTCAAAAGTCATTCCAGCAGTATGGAGTCTCTTCACTTCAGGCTGGATTTTTTTCACTTAGTAACTAACCTATGTTTAAGTTTTCTTCATTTTTTTTTCAGAGGTTGATACTTCATATCATTTTAACACTCAAAATATTCCATTATCTGATGTGTTCCCCTCGGTATGCTGTGAATACCATTGGTTAGTAAAGAAACTGCTTTGAGCCTATAGCAGAGCAGGGCAGAACAGAGCTGGGGGGGAAACTAAACTGAATGCTGGGAGAAGGAAGGCGGAGTCAGAGAGAAGCCATGTACCCCCACAGAGACAGACCCTGGAACTTTACCTGGTAAGCCACAGCCTCGTGGTGATACACAGATTAATAAAAATGGGTTAAATTAAGATGTTTTTTGTTAGCCAACACAAAGCTAGAGCTAATGGGCCAGGTAGTGATTGAATTAATACAGTTTCTGTGTGGTTGTTTCTAGAGTCTGGGCAGCCGGGGAACAAACAAGTGTCCTCCTACAACAATTATCTGTATACATCACCATTTATCCATTCACCTGCAAAGGACATCTTTGTTGCTTTAAATTTTGACAGTTGTGGACAAAGCTGCTATATACATCAGGGTCCAGGTTTTTGTATGAATATACTTCAGCACCTTTGGGTAATCAAGAAATGCAGTTACTGGTTCATCCGGCAATAGTAACCTCCAAGCAGTTTAGGCATCATTAATGCCCACTATGGTATGTCATAAAAACTCTACGAGAAAGAGATGAACAGTCACCTACTCCGACTACACCCTGCCTCACAAGGTGGTAGCCATACATGAGAAGTGGAAAAATCTTTGTATATATACCCAGTGTTTCCTGCCTATGGGAACTAGGATACCAGATCAGGCTATGGTATCTGCTCCATGAATAATTGAGGGAAGACAGAAAAGAGGTACTTCTTAAGTTACTATCATGCAGAAGTTTGGGGTCATCACTATTAGGTTGATTCTAAATGTCCTCTTACCTGCCAAATTTAGGTGATGCCAGGTTCTGTGTTATGCGAACAGTACTGTGTGGGGACAGATGAGTTCATGGTAGCATGAAGGCTTGGCGCAGGAACTATGCACAGGAGGAAAAGGTAGTTTCAAACAGAGCAAGACGCAAGAACGGAGAAATCACAGGGTTGAGGTCACTCTGCCCAAACATTCAGAGTTTTCCTAAATTTGGATTTAGTATGAGTGAGACCCCGTTTCTCCCTTTCAAGAAAATCAGAAAAAAAAACTGGATCTTTTTTTTAATCTTCACAAAATACTGAGCCTCAACTTGTAATTTTTTTCAACTTTCACCAAATCCAATCATTACACTACTGCAAACTATAATATCCCTTCAAAACAGCCAGTGGAAACATATTCTCTAAACAAATTTGCATCTTAGGGCTGGCAAAGCGATTTCCCCATTCTTGCTGCTTGCTGTATTTGAAACTACCTTTTCCTCCTGTGCTGCATTCTGGGAAAGGATCACCCCAGCCATGTAGGAAAGCTAGCTTTCCACTGCAAAACATAAATGCAAATGAATCCAACCAAAGCAATAAGAAGACACTTCGTATTTCCAAATCATTAAACAGAAACGTGTTTCAATGGCTAATGTTCACTATCAGCCACCACTTTGTTCTCAGAATCCACCCCTTTCTAGAAAAGACAAAAACTCAGCCAAAACCTGAAAGGAGAGTAGCCATGGGACAAGGACAGCCTTTGAAGGAGTATTTAAAACCCTTTGTTCATAGTGTTCTTTCATTTTTCAGTCTGTTTAACATGGAAACAAGAACAAGCATCCTTGACTTCATTTCCCCCCAAAAGGAGATGAAGGGAAAGAGTGAGCCAAGGAAATCAACTCAGCTCATAAACGAATTCTGCAATAACTTACAAAACATAGTTTCCAAAGCACAGGGACAGGAATTTACAATACAGAATTTCTCTCTCTGTGTAAACATGCTACATGAACGAGTTTACAATGTTATTAATGAGGAACACGAATGTGCCAGAATGGAAGCTCTCTAGTAAAACCAGTGAGAGGGGAAAATAATAAAACCCCTGAAGGTTTCATTTTAAAATAACTAAATTTTTATTTATTTCTGTACATTTCTGCTGGCTAAATTCTGACTTCTGCATATAAAAACAATAAGAGAAGAGGCAGCGTGGGAGACCATAGCTTCGGCCTGTATTGGAGACTAGCTTTTGTTTAATTTTTTTATTCATTTTATATACCAATCACAATCCCCTCTCCCTCCCCTCTTGCCCCTCCTCCCTCCCCCTCCCATCTACTCCTCAGAGGGAGTAAGGCCTCCCATGGGGAGTCAACTAAGTCTGGTATATCAAGTTGAGTCAGGACCAAGCCTGTTGCCCCTGCATCAAGTCTGACCTTGGCCTCCCACCATAAGGAATGGGCTCCAAAAAGCCAGCTAATGCATCAGGGATAAATCCTGGCCCCACTGCCAGGGCACCCATAGAAAGACCAAGCCATACAACTGCCACCCACATTCAGAGGGCCTAGTTCAGGCTCCCCAGCTGTCAGTCCAGAGTCCACGAGTTCCCACTAGCTCAGGTCAGTTGTCTCTGTGGGTTTCCCCATCATGATTTTGACCCTGCCCCCCATGCTCATATAATCCCTCCTCCCTCTCTTCAGCTGAATTCCAGGAGCTCAGCCCAGTGCTTGGCTGTGGATCTCTGCATCTGCTTCCATCAGTTACTGGATGAAGGTTCTATGATGTCAATTAGGGTAGTCACTAGTCTGATTACAGGAGAAGGCCACTTTAGCCAACCTCTCCACTATTGCTAGGAGTCTTAGCTGGGGTCATGCTTGTGGGTTTCTAGGTGTTGCCCTAGCACCAGATTTCTCCCTAACCCCATAATGGCTCCCTCTGTCAAGATCTCTCTCATAGCCTTCCCTTTCCGTCCCTCCCCCAACTCAACCATCCTGCTCCCTCACGTTTTTGTACTCCTTCCTGTCCCCTCCCTCTCCCCCCCACAGTTTACCCAGGAGATCTATTTCCCCTTCCCAGGGGGATTCATCTCTCTCTGTCTCTCTGTCTCTGTCTCTCTCTCTCTTAGGGTTCTCCTTGTTCCCTAGCTTCTCTGAAGCTGTGAATTGCAGCCTGATTATCCTTTGCTTCACAGCTAATATCCACTTCTAAGCAAGTATATACTGTGTTTGTGTTTGTCTTTCTGGTCTGGGTTCCCTCACTCAGGAGCATTTCTTTTTTCTAGTTCCGTCCGTTTGCCTGCAAGTTTCATGATATCATTGTCTTGTTTATTACTACTGAGTAATACTCCATTGTGTAATTATACCACATTTTCTTTATCCATTTTTCAGTTGAGGGCCATCTAGGTTGTTTCCATGTTCTGGCTATGACAAATAATGCTGTTATGAACATAGTTGAGCAAGTGGGAGACCAGCTTCTGTTTAACTGATGGCAGTGAACCTTAATCCAGCAGGGAGTAAATAGGATGGAACACAAAAGCAATTCTGGAGGCAAGTCACACAGTCACACAGGAGATCATATACATATATATATATATATATATATATATATATTGAAGCAAAGACAGCTCTCTCTTCCCTACCTTCAGATTGCTGTTCTCTGTATTTAAAAGGAAGCCTAAAGGGGACCAGGGTCTGCAAGAGTCAAGTCCCAATGTATGGGAACTGGTCCTGGTCAACATGTTTAGGCTGAGAAGGGTTCCATGTGCTTTTTATTCCTTTAACTTGACAAACTTTTTTTTGAAACACACTTATTTTATAAGTGTGAACTATAAGACGGCTGGTTCTGTGTGCAGGTAAGGGACATGCCTTTCTTCCTACCCTACGTATGCACTTCCTTTTATGTGTTTGTGTCTGTTGACTATATTTGCTAGTTCACTACCCACCATGTAATTATGAGTTCCCAGTATTCATGCAGTTATGCTTTTAGAGTAAAAACCTACATAATATTTTTGTTTGTATTATGCTATAATTGATTAAAATCACTACGTAATGTCAGACATTCAAAATTTTTTCCCCTTTGGTGGAGAAGGCAGTCAGAATAGAACTAATTATATAATCTTTTACTTCTATGTAATTATTTCATTAAGTTTATTCTGCATTGCTTTTGAACCAAGGGGTCAGAGGTAGTTGCTTTGCACCCACTTCCCACATTAAATTAACTCTGAAATGACAGTTGTAAACAACCTTTCATTTCAATTTGAACAGCAAGAAAGTTCTCATCAGGCAACAACTAAGCAAAGGAGGAGGTAAATTTGATCCTTGCTGCGGTTTTTATCTGCTTTTCTGCCCCCTCAAATGAATCTCTGATTTTAACTATTACCAGGAATCTCTTCTCTTTCCTCCCTTTGAGAGTGTCTATTTAAGTGTTGTGGCAGCTTGCTCTGTGTAATGCATATTCAAAGTGTATGAAATATTAATTTTCTAAGTTGGCATGGTCATAAATGAACTCTGACTAGCCTAGAGGGCTTCTTAGTGCAAAGAGGAAAGAGCCTATCAAATCCCTGCCTCCTTCTACCCACAGATCTGCCTAGCAAAGGCATTGTGGGTAAGAAAGGGAAAGGCCAGCAGCCCTGCTTTCGAGTTTCCATTCTTCCGGCTCAGTGTAGAACATCATGACAGGTGGGTGTCCTTTAGGCCACCATAGCCATGCTGAGGGAAAATGCCTGCCATTGTATGAGACTTCTTAAGTATGAGCAGTTCCTTTCAGTATGCACTTTGTGTCTAAAAGGTGGGATTCTATCTAAGCACACCGCTAGTCAAGGCAGTTTCTTCACAGAACTTTACATAGCCTCTTTAGAATCCTCTTATGCCTTAGAGCCCCTTCTCCCATCCTGATAGCGTCCCTAGACTTAGGATCCTTCTATCAGAATGGACCTGCTTCTGAGAAGCTTATGTGTCTACTACATAAGAACTGTGGACATATCTCCCCTCGGGTTCATTACCCTGAAGACTCAGAAGGAGAGTAGAGCCCAATGATGGTGCCCTCACTCCGAAGAATGAACTTGAAGGATGAACACAGAAATTAGAATAGTGTGTCTAGCTCATGCTGACCAGTGTGACACTATCTCTAGATCATTACAAGTAGCTGACATAAGCCAGTCACTAGGCTACAGTACTCTGCATAGATTGTTTTTTTAATCTTCATAATGAATTAGGGGGTTAGTATTTTCTTGTCTATGTGGCCCATGAGAAGAGTGAAGGATGGGAGGGTTAGTAACTTACCAGTTACACATTTGGCAAAGGGAAGAGCTCTAGGGTCCAGACCCAAGCCCATAATTTTGATCGTTTTAGCATTCATGTTTGTTTCTAATTTTGGTTACATAATAAAGATTTTAATGAATAGATGAATGGACAAATTGTGAATGAATGAAACATTTCCTGGGAGTCAAAACCATGAAAGAGGACAGGCCTTGTATGCATTGAAATTGACTAGGTTATTCAGGATAAGCTGCTTGTAGAAACAGAAACACATTTTAAGAGAAATTTTTAGTTTTGGAGTGGAATTTTAAAAACTGATTGAAAGGTTGTGAGAGAAAGAGATTATGCATATAAATATAAAATATATAAATATACTGACGGAAACAAAGAAATGAAAAGTCCTAAAGATGGCTCTGAATAGAAAGTGCAGAGGCAGAAGGAAAGGGTTTCGCACCTGTTTGGGGAGGTTCTGTATGTGTGGCGCCGAAAGCACTGAGGAAGTCAGTGGGCAGGGGTAGCCTTGTTTAAGCAGCAGTGAAAGGCTTGTTGAACTTTTTATTATTATTATTTAGCTCCATACAGTTTTTTTGCCCTGATCAGGATGTTGAGAGAACCACAAAACAGGAAGTGGGAACCAAGGAGGTTTTCTTAACCCACAGTCTGGAGGAGTGACTGACCTCAGCACCAAGCAGGGGATTCACAGAGAGACTATCCCAGGGAGAGAAGGCTGCCTCCTCATTCAGAAGCCATGTAGGATATGAAAAGAATAGACACATAATTAGCTTCTCTTCCTGACTTTTAGGATTCTCCACTTTCATTTTAGGTTCCTTATTTTTATTACTAGTCAGGATTAGATATTAATTCTTCTCAGATAAGTATGAGGCCAAAGTCATTTTAAATGTGATCATGATAGAGTCTCAGATATTCATGCAGCCTCAGAGGAAATAAGAGAAAGTCCAGTGTCTTGGTTTTCAAACATTAAAACTTTATTTAGTGTGTTGGAGCACATCAGTGCACAGTTGACAAGATTCCCAGCGACAC
>LOJH01045848.1:0-13516 GCA_001685095.1 Ellobius talpinus
TCCCTTTATCTCTCTGTCTCTCTCTTATTTTTGCTTAAATATTTATTATTTTTATTTTATGTGTATGGATGATTGGCTGTATGTATGTGTGTACACTATGTGCATGTATGGTGCCCAAGGAAGCCAGAAGAAGGCTTCAGTTTCCCTAAGATTGGGGATACAGGAAGCTGTGAGACACCATGTGGGTACTGAGAACTGAACCCAAGTACCAGGTCTGTGCTTTAAACTGCTCCAGTTCCTCTTTGGTACATCTTGGTCTGTTACCATGAATGATTATTATTTTTTATTATGAGGTATATTTTATGAATGTATTCCTCTCCCTTGTTACTTGGAGGAAGAATCTTATATAGTTTAGGCTGACCTCAAACTCAATGCATCACAAAGACTGTTATTGACTCCTGGATCCTTCTGCCTCTATCCCTCAAATGCTGTGATTAGTGGCTTGCACTACCACATTTTAATAAGACTCTTCATCTCTGCAGTGATTTCTAACGCTATGGAATCCTCCGTTAGCTTCATTGTGAGGTTACAACAAGTCACATATAGATGTAGGCTAACCCTCTAAACATTTTGTACATGTCCACATGACTATGTAAGGTCATGCCATACAATTTCTTCTGTAGTACAAAGGGGCTAAACCTTTAGGGTAATGAGTCTCATATTTCTCTTTCTTTTAGCACTCTAAATGTTTGACTTAGGACAGATGGATTGGTTTCACATTCCGTCTCTAGTTGAGTTTCCTGCTGCTCCCGATCTTGATTTATGTAGAAAATAAGCTTTTAACCAGGCTAAGTTCTAGCAGTAGTTTTAAGAATATTGCAGTTGAGAGTAGTCTAAGCCATGGGCTGGTGAATAGCCTATGGGCCATATCCAGACTTCCATTTCCTTTAGGACATGTCCTATTCCATTGCGGGCATGTCATTTGTTAGTCCCTTTTCTCTGTTGGGCTGCTTTCTTGCTGCAGTTAAAAGAAATTGTGTAATTGCAATAGAAATTAAAGAACCTGAAGTGTTTCCTAACTGGCTTTGCATAGATAGATTTTGTTCACTCCTGATTTAAGGGTGCAATTCCTGTTTGAAAACATATATGATAAGTGTTCAGGGAAAAGCTGGTTGTATAGAAACCTCTTTGTTGTCTTTCTGGCTAATTAATTTGAAAGATGTTTCTTTTCATTTAAAATTTAGCTGTTAATTATCTGTGTAGGGTCAAAACTGCATAGCCCATGTATAAACTGAAAAATGGCCCAGGGTTATAGACTGAGTATACTTTATAGAAAATTATTAAGTGTAAGTAGCTTTATTTGTGAGAATTGTGACTAATCCTCACACCATTTCATGATAGTTATTATTGAGTTGATATTACTTGGGAGGGAATTGAAACTCGGAAATTTAAACAGCAAAGCTATGCATGTACTTAGCCACACTCCATGCTGTGTCTAGATGCATACTCTCTTCGATCACCAAAGTGTATGCCAGGTCCTTAAAATTGCTTAAGTCTAATTAATTGAGGTGCATGTTATTTGAATATTACTTCATTGAAGAGAAAGAGGGCTGTGTAATTGAGCTTCTTGCTCCATTCTGGTTAATTCGGTCTTATTGAAGTATGATTATGTAGTCAAAGTATAAAATTTGCTTTGGATCCTAGACAATTTAAATAAGAAGCCTTGCCATCTACATAATATTGGATTATATATATATATATATTAAGTATGTACTTTCAGTTAGAGCTGGGACTCCAGGGAGAAAGAATTTGATAATCAATGAGTGTGTTTGAAATGAGTTCTTTTCTCATCAGTAAGAGTTACTTTTCCTCCTTATTCATAAATGATAGCTCTGAATTCAAAGAAACATGTTAGGGGTTCTTTTTCCTTAGCAAGTAGGTAGACTCAGATAATATTTTCACCTACTAATTAATTGCAAGCAGCCTGAAGGGTTTTCCTCCAAGTCTGGATTCATTATCTTCTTTAAAACTCTCATTCATAATTTCTAAGTTTTTTCCCCAGTAAGGTCCTCAGTGGCACTAAATTAGAATGACTTATTATGATTCATTCATCTTCTCCTAATGGCATTAATTATTTATGTGCACTTGAATTTTGTGTGTATGTATGTGTGTGGTATGTGCATTTTAATTCTTAGACATGAAATGAAGAAAAAGTGTTGCTGTCTTTAATTCTGACAAAGACACACACTACCTGGGCATTGATCGTGTTCGTCAATTCTCATTTTGTACTTCCAATATTCCCAGATGTGTGTAGTTAACAGGAAACAAAAACCTATGAAGACATTCCAGCATTTTTCAGAGGAACATTATTTGAAAGCCATTTCTCTATTTTTTTCCCCAATAAGATGTTTTTCTGGGAATATAGATTCGCTCCGATCAACCTGAACATTAGTCAAGACTAGAAAGTCTTTTTTCTTTTTCAGAATTATTTTGGTGGGGTATAATGGCTTCTTTGGGCATTTTGATGATTTCATACCTGCAATTTTATGTTTTGATTTCTTCTAGATTTAATTTTTTTGGTTATTTTAACTGTGTGTCTGTGTGAGTATATTCATATGAGCATAGCTGCCTGTGGAAGCCTTAGACATTGGATCCCAGTGGAGTTGGAGTTGTAGGCATCTGAGAATGCCCTAACCTTGGTTGATTCTTTGCCATAGCAGTAGATGCTCTTAATCACTGAACCATTTCTCTAGACCCTTTTATTGGAATTTCTAATTAGCACAATAATAGGTACTATTCAAATCTTGTTTAATTTAATACTGTCTGTGGTCTAAGTTTCTTTTATGTATCAGTTTTTCTTTTGTCCCAGTATAAAGAAACATCATTTGAAGTGGTATACCAAGTAGGTTTATGTTATAGCTTAGTTCACAACTGGCGAAGGTTGACTTTTTTCACTTTCCTGAGAATCATCTTACAATTGTACTAAATATGCCCTATTTTCCAACACAGTCTACGATTTTCCATATGCTCTTTTAAAGGAGTATAGTTTCCCCACATTCTTTAAGCTAATGAGAAAGTTTTCCATGTCCATAGCTAAATGGAGCTCGTGCTGTGGAAACAGTCAGAACCATGAGAGGCAATTCTGTTTGTTTCCTGCATTTATACTCAGTAAAGAAATGACAAATTGGTCAGTGCCCTGGAAGGCAAAATGGGGAAGATTCTGCTACATTGGCATTTCAAAGCCCACTTTTCACAGATTATGTGGAACAAGCTGTCTAGGCCTTCTGTAATGACTTTATATATTTTTCCCCCTGGCTCTGACTTGTTTAAGGTCGCCAGATCCTGAGTATTTTTGAAAAGCTAGGCTTTATGGCTGAGGATGTAGCTTAGTCTGGTACTTGCTTAGCAAATGTTATTCCCAAGGTTGTATCCTCCAGGTCACAGACACTGGGTGTGTTAACTTGGGTCTGTAATCCCTGAATTGAGGACAAGAAGGCAAAAGAATTCCAAGTTCAAGGTCATCCTCACTTACATAGTGAGTTTAAGGTCAGCCTGGGCTACACGAGACCTTATTTCAAATCACCAGCAAAAGCAACCAATCAAACAAACAAAAAACCACCAGCAGCAACAACAGAATTAAAACCAAATAAGAAAACAATGACAAAAAATTTACACAAAGAATTCTGACTTTAGTTAGAATTTGAGTTATGAAAAGTGATTTTTTAACATTTATTTATTTATTATTATGTCTGCATGCATGTGTACGTGTGTCTGTGTGTGTACATGGATATATGTGTGTGCAAAAATTTGGGTAGTTGATTTTGTCCTCTCATAAAGCTTGCTGAATTGAAGTCAGGCCATCAGGCTTGGCAGCAAGCACCCTCACATTCTAAGCCTCACAACAGTTTGAGTCTAACTCATTTTTCTCATACATTTCAAGTGTCTCCATTCCCTGTTCTCTCATGCACATGCCATGATCTTTAATAAATGCTCGCGAGTCATTTCAGGCGGAACCCTTGAGGCTCCATGCCTGCCAGAGGGACTATCAGCAATCATAGCTTGTTGGTGACAGAGTGTCACTTCAGTGGTCTAATCGCAAGCTGTCCTTGTCCTACTGAAGAACAGTTCTGCTGACCTGGGTACAGAGTCCCTTATGTGGCTCACAGCGAGGTGAATAGACACTTGTGATGATGAAGCTACCCTTAACTGAGTGATCAGAGGAGAGGAATCAGCATCTGAGATGTTCTTCAGGAGTAGTTCTCCTCTGAGGTTAAGCACCGTTGTCCTCTCTGCTTGGAGGTTACTTGCAGCTCCCCCTGTTGCCTTATCACTAGGAGCTGACAGAATAACTGGAAACCAAAGGTGCCACTTCTTTGATAGTTCTTCAACAACAGAATGTTGTCATTCATTACCAATCCAGGTTTGCCACTTGCTGTTCCTTCCAGCAGTTGAGTGAAACTTTAGACTTACTAGGTGTATTTTTGTTTATGAATTAGAACTGTGGACACAAAATATGGCTCTTATTCCAAAAGGAGTGAGTTAATTTGGAGACACATACTATGGCTCAGGAACATGAGCTCAGGTTGCCCTGAATGTCCTGCTCCAGTGTAGAAGTGATTGCATGAGCTTTTTTATGGTCATAGAGCAAAGGACAGTCATGAATCCATGCATGCCCACTGATCACTACAAAGCAGGATCTCTCAGATTCCCCTGCCTCTGCCTTCCAAGTGCTGGGATTAAAGGCATGTGCCACCATTGCTCAGAAACCAAGACTTTTTAAGAGAAACGTTTAAAAAATATTTAGGGTACAAGGGAATAGAGGAGTATAGGAAAAGAAGAGTATATTCCCAAGAGGTAGGGTTGAACTTTTTTGTTGTAGGGAGGTCGCTTGGTCATTCAGGCTGTTTGGCAGCTCAGACCCAAAATAATCGCACAGAAACTATATTGTTTAAATCACTTCTTGGCCATCACTTTAGTGTATTGCTAGCTATCTCTTACATCTATTTTTAACCCATTTCCAGTATTTTATATTTTACCATGAGGTTTGTGGCCAACTGCAAGGTTCCAGCGTAGCGTCTGTCTCTGGTGGGGGGCTACATGGTTTCTCTCTGACTCTGCTTCCTTTCTCCCAGCATTCAGTTTAGTTTTCCCCACCTACCTAAGTTGTACCCTATCAGGCTAAGCCAGTTTCTTTATTAACCAATGGTATTCAGAGCATACAGAAGGAATCCCTCATCACTTCTTGAGAGAACTACTCGCATTTTTTTTAACCTGGTGCATTCTTCCTTCCTTAGGTGTAACTTAGTCAACCTGATTTAGCCAGTATAGTCAATTCCTTTGGTTTCTTTAGAATTTTGATCATATTGTTATCACATGTATCATTCTGTTTCATTCATTGGCCTAGAGTTATTATTATTGAATTTTATTTCTTGTCCTCTTCACTTTGTCTTCACTTCACTGGTTCTTATTCTTAAGGCAGAAACTCACATTACAAAGCCAAATGTGAAAATGTGCTAGCGCAGGTTTATAAATATGCTTTCCATGTAATAAATAGGTCTGTGGCATCTCTCAGATTAGAACTTATTGTAAAATAGAATTTGAAGATTATCTTTAAGGAGTTTTCTTATCATTCAAGTCAAGCTGATCAGTTAATGATTTCAAGATCCCTTTGACACATTTCTGGTACAGCCGTGATAAGTAATGTCGACCCACTTTTTTCTGTATAGCTGTTCCCCCTGTTACTGTTAATCTGAATACTGAAGTCTAAAATTAACCATGTCTATAAGGGGCAGCAATTACAGCCATTCGTCTTCCAAATGAGTCAATGTGATTTCCACAGATACTTTAAATTTACGTACAGTGGGAGCCCAGACCTACGTAAAGGGCAGTGGGGGCTTCTCAGGCCTACATTGCAAAGCAGTAAGTCTTTTGGGGCTGTGATAGTGAATTCTATTTGTGAGAAAAACTTTTCCCCTTGGGATGTAAAGATGCATTTCCTAGCAACCTCCTTTTGAAGGTTTTAAATAAATTAAATTAATTCTAAGTGAAGTTAATTTTAAATGAAAAGTATGTCATCTTTCATGAATACCTGTGTAACAAAGGTCACTTTTAGCATGTTCAAAAGGCAATGTTAGGTGTTCCAGCTGTTGGGCTGTGGGTGATAGTGGAGATTACTGTATTCAGAGGAAAGATGCGAGGAACCCAATCTATTTGGGTTTTGAGAAAGGTTTTGGGGTTGTGGAGTTCTCCGTCCTTTACAGTTTTGTTTTTGATGCAGTTGCTCTCTGTCATTGCTGGAGACAACGTCTTTCAGTCAGTCACAGCCAAAGTGACGAACTTTTGATTAGGATAGTGAGGCGGATTTAATGGTCTGAGGTTTACCACCTGTTAGTTGTTACTGCCTGCCTTAGAATTCCCCAAGTTTCTCCACAGAGATCTCCATGGAAACTAAGCAAATAAGCCACTTGAAAGGAGGCAGGTTATTGGTTTTTCTCATTAAAGCCACTGCTAGATTTTCATTAGTCATAATCCATTTTCTTTCAAGATTAGACATACTGGTCGCTTATTTTCCCGATTCGAGTAAACTCTATACGTTGACTTGTGTACCCTTTGTAGACGAGCTGAGAAGCAAAAGTAATCATTTTCCTCCTGCTATATAATCTCATCTGAAAGTAAACCAGGGAGGCTGAAAGATGGCTGGTGTAAAAGGGGAAAAGCTGCTTGCTCTGTAAACATCAGGCCATGGAGGAAAGTGGAAGGCTGAGCATGGGAACAGACTAAAATGATCCATTTTGTATTTCAGTCTCCCCCACTTTCAAATTGTAAACTGTGATTGAAAATAATATAAATAATGTACAGAAGAGCCTACCCCACACCTACAGCACTATTTCAACCTCGGTAAACTTGTGTGTTTGATTTGCTGTAATAGACAGCAAAGAAATCTTTTAAATCAAGGATTGTTAGGGCTTAAATTCAAACTTCACTGTTTTGAACTTGCGCTGCAAAGAAAGTTTTCACACTCACTGCCCACTTTGCAATAAAGCTGTCAACACTTTTTAGATTGTAGTTTTATAAATTGAAGTAAAGACTCATTATATATAACTTGTGTGTGTGTGTGTTTGTGTGCATGTGTGTGTTTTCTTTTCTTTTCAGAACAGGGTTTCTCTGTGTAGCTTTGGAGCCTGTCCTGGAACACGCTCTGTAGACCAGGCTGGCCTCAAACTCATGGAGACTTGCCTACTCTGCCTTCCGAGTGCTGGGATTAAAGGTGTGTATTACCAGGCCCAGCATATATATATACGTGTGTGAGTGTGTGTGTGTATGTATGTATGTATTTATACATATGTGTTACTTTTAACAGGTATATATTATTTTAAAAGGTATATATATTAATATATGATTATTTTTAAAATCACACACACACATATATGAAAGCTTCAAAGCTTAAGCTTTTTTGGGGGGGCCCAGCCCAGGAGAATATACTGAGGTTTCTATTGGTATTGAATTTTTAATAACTGTAGTGGCCAACAGAATATCACTAACAATTAAGATCATGCATGTCATGGTAATTACATATTTCACCCTTAGCATTTGCTTCTTCAGTGCTTTCCTCACGTGAAGAAAATGTGTGTAGAATGTAATAAAATGTAATAATGTTCCTCCCTTTCTTTTCTAGGTGGCTGTACTTTTGATGATGGGCCAGGAGCCTGTGACTACCACCAGGATTTATATGATGACTTTGAATGGGTCCATGTCAGTGCACAAGAACCCCATTACCTGCCCCCCGAAATGCCTCAAGGTGAGCTGTGTTTTCCTAACTCGGTGTCCAGGGAATAGTTTTAGAATAAACAGTATTTTCTTACTTTATATCTAATTTATTATTATTGGTACTTCAAATCCAATTTATTATTATTGATCCTTTTGGTAACATCTAAAAATCTTAAAATACTCTTTACCTCTTCCTTAACAATGTTCTATAACGTCTCCTCTATTTTTCAAGAATTCTTATTACATCTTTTTACTGTGGAAAAACATCTGTAACTTTGTAAACATTGTTTTTCCCCCCTTAATAAGAAGTCATAATCACTAAAACTGGAAAAAAATCACAGAACAAACAAAATTTACAGGAAAAATATAATGAAGTTTAATCATTTGGAATATCTTTGATTATATTTCACTGTGGTCCAGGTAGACTGTAGGCAAACATACAATAGCCTACGATCAGGAGAGAAATTGTCTCCTTCACCCCCAAAATATGAGTATGTTACTGGCTACGTAGAGAAAACGGCTGGAGACAAAACTACCAAATGGAGTTGTTTTCTGAGTAGATTTTGTACCAACAGGGCAGAGGCCTGTTCCTTACTCACCTAGAACTTGTTTTAGGGATTGATATTTGATTTTTGTGGTAGTATAGTTCCTGATTGTTTAGGACTGGTCATGATTTTTCTGTGATTTGTGAAAAGCACATCAAGATGTATCATATCAATATGTATCTTCCACTTAATAAATTATGGGACTAGTATTTCTTTCAGTTCTATGTATTAATTCTAAATTGTGTATTTAATTACAGTAATTTGATTAATTATAAGATCAGAAAGAAACATAAAATTTGAATCACAATACCTAAATAAACAAATGATCTTTAGAAAGCAGCTAATAATTATATATAGAATATGTATGTATAAGAGATCACATTCTTACATTATGCTATGAATCATTTACCTGATACATTGATTTTCTACTAATAATTTCTTTGGGAGTATAATTTTAGTATTTTATTATAATTAAAGATAGCTTAAATTGATTTTTTTCCTACAAATTCAGAATGTCCTCCATAATTGACAGTGAATTTTATACATCATCATTGTAAGTGCAAAATATCAATTCTGGTTACTGATTAAAAAATCTTGTTAGTTCATGATTTATAAAAACAAAGGAAAAACCATTGATGATTATCAGCAGAATATGAGTCAATGCAAATAAAATAAAACCCAGAACATGAATCTCTAGATGAGGATTGTAAATAAATGCAATGAGTATATTCTTTGGAAATATTTTTGTATAGTTCTATTCCATGATGGGGGCCTGGATTAGGTCTGCTATTATTTTGAACTGTAGCTTTCCCTGACTGAGTAAGCAAATGGTTATTTTGTGGTTAGACTAAGGAATAATCTTCTTTGTGGAGGAATACACTGATGGGCAGTCTTTCGTGGACAACCTTGGCTTCTTAAGCTTGACCCTGACACTTTGGCAGACTCCCTGCATCCTGTGCGTTGGTTTGTATTCTTCTTTCAAAGATGCATAAATTATTATTCTGACTCATTTTGATTAAAGAAGCCACTGTACGTTTTCACTTGAGTTTTCTCAGTGGTATATTTAGACTTAATATTTCATGTATATTAAAAAGGTGGGCCAGAATGCACACATTTTGACTGTTTACCATCAGAGAATAATCAGAAAGACGTTGATTTATGGAAATGTTGCCATTACTAATTGCTATTGATGGTGGGTAATGAGTGCTGAAGAGAATGTTCAGATGACCTTGTTGGCTCACCTTTCACACAATTACTTAATCGCTGGTTACAGTAAAGGATGATTTGCACTGAAAATGAAAGTGTTTGAAATTCAGCCATATCCTCCAATTAATAGCACATAAAATAATTAATCATGCAAAGGAGGGAAAAGGTCACGGATATTTTTCTCTTCAGAACGTAACTACGTGTAGTCTGAGGAGAAGTGAGAGAAGGGCTTGTGTTGTGTGTTGCTTTTTTATTTCTTTTCTATGCATGTGAGTGTACATATGGGTTCACATGCCCGTGAGTATTTGTGCTTGTCCGGGCAAGAGGACCATCTTAGGTGCTGTCCCTCAGGAGCGCTCCACCTTGGTTTGGAGACAACGTCTCCAGTTCACCTGGGGCTTGCAGAGCTGGCTTATCTGGCTGGCCAGCCTGGATCCTTCTGTCTCACTCTCTCTCTTTTGCCTTAGAAATTTTAAGAGCCTCATCCTTGTTTAGCATGGTTTCTTAACCTTTGGTGAGAGAGATGGAAGTAAGGTCTCACACTTGAATGGCAGGCACATTCCTGACTGAAGGATCTACCTAGTCCTACTCAGTCCTTTTTAAAATGTGCCCCCCATTTTCCTTCTGATATTCTTTTAAAGAGCCAATTAAGCATTAATCTGTCCATATATTGGCAAAGTGGACATAATTAGACTTACTAAATTTTAACGTCCCGTTTTGGCGAGTTGGCTCAGCTGTTAAAAGCACTTGTTCTTTTAGAGGACAGGGATTTGATCCCTAGCACCCACAGGCAGTTTGCAATTGTCTGTAACTCTAGTTCTAGGCAATCTGATGTCTTCTTCTGCCCTCCATGAGCAGCAGGTATGTACATGGGACATACACACACACATATGTGTGTAAAACACTCATATACATAAAATAAAACAAATAAATCTATTTAAAATTTTTAAATGACCCATCAATTCTTTTTGCACACAGATATGTAGGCTTGCTTAAGACTTCATTTACTGAAAATACATAAACAGAAACAAAAGACACAGCCAAGGCAACCATCTGTGCCCTGTGTCTGAGGAAGTCTGTCTGTGTGAAACAGACATGGTATTGAACCTTCTGAGGTGCTTGGACATTGTTAATTATTGACTTTTTTAATTGGCCTTCAGAAGGTAAAAAAAGGTGAATCAATAGTTTGAAATAACAAGGTAAAAATAAAGAAAATAAGGAATTAACTTCTCGTGAGAAATATGCTACTTTTAGTGACTGCTTGCCATGTTCCAGAGCTGTTCTTAGCTTGTTAGATGACAATAATGATGACAAAAGGACCATTAGATGTTTGAAAATAGTGTGCAGAAGAATGAACGCTTCATAAATGTGCCCTGTAGACAAAAGTCATATGAAAATAGGAAAAGCTACTCGTCAGTGAAAAGGTAAGTATAGCCATAATGAGAAGCCGCGGCACCCCTGTGACACCAGGTGTAGCCGACAAGAATACAGAGTAAGGGAAAGCCCCTTAGGCTACTGTGGATGGTAAATCTGCATAGCCACTTTGTACAGCCTAATGGCCAGCTAATCCATTCTTGGATATGAGCCCAGAAGAACTGAATACATGTGTTCATCCAAGGAATGTACGGCTGTATATAGTACCGATGCTCTTAATCATTCCAAGATGAAGACAGCCTGAATTCATGTCTGTAGTACAATGTATCAAAGCGTGGGAGTGTGTTCGTGTGATGAAATCACACCACGTGTGTTCGCGTGATGAAATCACACCACAGTATGAGAGAATTGATTCGTGCTGTGCATAGCAATATTGATGAATTTCACAAGCATCATCAGAAAATGAACTCAGGCCCAAGAGTAGGTACTGCATTTTACCTCCTTAAATTTCAAAAATAGGTCAGCTGATTGACAAGTTAGATGTCTTCTGTGTGGTAGTGCTTGCATTGGGAGAGGCTTGAAGGAGACAGCCGGATGCTGGATATCCTGGGTAGTTATCAATCTGGGTGGCACTTGATCTGCTCTCTGTTCGGAAATTACTGAGGTCCTGGTGGCAATTTGTTTTCTGTCTGTATCTTACGAGTTAGTACAGAGTGACAAGTAAGTAAGACCCGTTTTCACAAGAATGGAATAATAATTACAATGTTGTAGATTAGCAAAAGAGATACTCCAGGAGATCTCAGATAGTAACCATTTTTGCCACCCTTGATCCCAGCCTGCATTCATCTTTGGGCTTATGTATGTTTAAAGTTTTTTTTTTTGTCCAGTTATCCATTCACCAAATTCTTGGCCATTTGTTTACTGTATGGATGTATCATTGTCTAAAGGGTGAGGAGCTTCCTGGTTGTCTTGGAACTCCTCTTTGGTCCTCATAATTCAACAGTCTCTCACTAGGTCAAAATGCTTGTTGTGGAAACATGAGGAACCAGGTCCTTGGTACCTACATAAAAAGTTGGGCATGGCTTTATGTGACTGTAACCCCAGAATTGGTGATGGAGACAAGCAAATCCTAAGGGGTTCCTGTCCTACTAGCCCAGCATATACAGTGAGCTTCAGGTTCAGTGGGAAACCCTGTCTATAACGTTGAGAGTGATAGGAGCAGACCCTGAGTGTCTCTCTATGACTTCTGCCCTTGTTCACCTACCCTCAGCCTTCCCCATACTCCCCCCGACCACCGCACACCATGCAAACACACCACTCAAGTAAATAAAGATTTTGTTCATTATTTCAGAAAGCTTTTCCCTCTTCTTAAAGAAAGCAACCGAGTGACACTTTTTGTTTCTTAAACATTGTCATGACTAATTCTAATGTGATTGAAAGACTGTAATTATTCAGTAAACTTTTGTACTTATAAGTGATATCATCTTTGTGGAATATGTTTAGGTACTATTTATTAGTTAGTACAGAGGGAGAATCACCACTTTCTTTTCCTCGTTTGCCAGGCTAATAGCAGTGTTCCACATGGAAACCTGTTACATTAGTACAGAAGAGAAACCCCAGAGGGTGTGAACGATGGACAGAACTAGAAATTGTTCTTTGATCTTAGAGACATTTATGTCTGTGGTCTTGACTGTCAAGGTTTCTTTTGTGCTTATGACCACATGAAACAAATGCATTTGTCCATTTGACTATCTGTTCTGGTGTAGACACTCCGAAGACTGAGGGTTGTGATTGACATATCAATGCATTTCACTTTCTTTCACTGAAATTGTAACGGCTTTTTCCTTTGAACATGTTTCTCTGAAATGATTAAGTACGTTATACTTTAGAGTCTCTAGAGTATCCATTTGACAGTGTTTCAAATTATGACTACATGAGATTCCACCTTCAGCTTGCTTCTTTCTACTGCTAATATAAATCACTGCATGGAATTTTTAACTTAAGTTGCGCATACTGTATGCTCTAAAAAAATAAAAGATCTATTTCTGATTAACCAGAAGATGGAAGGTGGAAACCATTTCTCTCTCTAGTAAAACTTAGTGAGGTGTGATTCAATAGTTTATGGCCTTACAATTTAGAAAACAGATGAAATTATGCAGGAGAGGTACAGACATTAGCAATGCTAAGAAACGAGCCTTTGCATTAACTTGTTGCATTTAAAAATGAATCTTCATTTTCTCAGTTTTAAGCATGTTTTATTAGCTGGGTTGTTAAAATAGAGCTTACATACTTCAAATACTTATTTAGTGAGCCTCCTTCTGCTTGCATATTCAAGAGGAACATGCTCATGAGTCCAGGGTTTGGTACTTTCTTCTGCTGGTGTGATGTGGAGAAAGTGGACACTTTGATGTCTACAGTTAAATACACATGACAGAATTTACGGGGAACTTAAGCTCTGTACTTAATGATCCTAGTCTGTCACCACTCCCACTCCATCAAGGTAGTCATTATGAGGAACACTTAGAGGCTTTAAGACTAAGGCATTAAGGAAAAGTTGGAAATTGTTTTTTGCTAACTCAGATTCTTTCATATATGCACCTGAGAGATGAAAGTTAGCTATCAACTGATAGATCCCTGAGTTTTTTTTAGGAAATCTCTCTTTTCCTCCCTCCCTCTCTCCCTCC
>LOJH01045850.1:0-10338 GCA_001685095.1 Ellobius talpinus
AAAAAAAGGAAATAAACGCCCTTGCTTTTGCAGACGTTGAGTGGTGGTGGTCTTTCGTGGGACAATCTGCGGATTACAGTTGTCCCACACTTTAATCCCAGCACTGAGGATGCCCGTACAGGAGGATGGAGAACTCGAGGTCTGTGACATGATAAATGCCAGGCCAACCTGATCTACACAGTGAGTCTCAAAACGAAAATAAGGAGGGGAAAAAAGAAGGGAATGAAGAGAGACAGGGAGGGAGGGAAGAAAGATTTCAAGGGAGGGTGAGATAAATATTTTCAAAGACATCAATTTGAATTGTCCACTCAAAGGAGAATGTAATTGGTTCACTTACTCATCAGATATAAATCAGGCACGAAGAACCTTGGCTGCTATGAACCCTTCCTTTAAAGACTCTGAAAACACATGGCCCTGTGTTCAGTCTTCAATACTGAAAAACCCAAGATGGCTGAAGCGTTTTAACTCAGCTTCCCCGTGCGACACGGGCGAAGATGACAAGGGAGCTGCACGACAGACACGGAACTCCAGGAGAAGGTCGCATTTTAAATACCATGGAGTGTCTGCGAATCTGCAATTCCACAGTCGGCACAGCATGGCCCCCTAGGGCGGCACCTTCAGCTGTCTGCTCCTTCTGGGCTGCTCAGAAAGGCAGCCATTCACATCCCTGTGCACCCCAGAGCACAGAGTCCTGGGGCTAGAGAGGCACCTGAAGGCCTGAGGTCACCAACTTCCTCTTCACCCTGGTACTTACAGACAACACCCGGACAGAAAACCCTCCACTACCAACAGTCAGTAGCTGTCACTCATTCTTGTTAGAAAACAGTTTCTACATGACTTTAAGACCGTTACTAGACTGGATACCTATAGATTCCCTTGATCTAACACGCACCCCCTTCCCCAGCTGCTCACTAGGAAGATGCAAAATGATTCTAGAAAAGTCTCTTGGCCCCTTTCATGAAATGGAAATGTCGATGACTTCTAGGCAGACCCAGGGGAGGTTGGCCCAGGGTAACAATCATTCAGAACGGATCAGCTGTCTGCTGAGACTGCCACCAAACCTGCTGCTGTGTTAACTCAAGGGGGCCTAAGTTTTATTAATTAATTGGCTGCTAGGCCAGAGAGCAAAGGTGCTTGCCACTAAGACCGACAACCTGAGTTCAATCCCCAGGACACACATGGGAGGCGAACCAATTCCTTTGAGCTGTCCTCAGGTATCTACATTTGTGTTGTGGCACACACATGCTCACACACACACACACAAATAAATATGTAAATGCAGTAATTCTTTATTGATGGGCTGAATGTGTCTCAGTTATTAAATGCTCTAATTTGGTTTTCTTCCTTGACCCAGTGTGGTAGTTTGAATGTAACTGTTGCTGATAATCTCATAGGCACTATTAGGACGTGTGGCTTTCTGGAGTGTGTATGGCCTTGTCAGAGGAAATGTGTCACTGTGGGGGTGGGCTTTGAGGTTTCCTATGCTCAGGATACCGCCGAGTGTCTCGGTTGACTTCCTGTTGCTTGCAAGATGCAGCAGTCTCAGCTCCAGCCCCATATCTGCCTGCATGCCGCCATGCTCCCTGTCATGATGATAATGGACTGAACCTCGGAAACCGTAAGAGAGTGCTCTCCCCCCACCATCACCCAATTAAATGCTTTCTTTGTAAGAGTTGCCATGGTCATGGTGTCTCCTCATAGACACCCTGGAAATGGTAAAGTGCTGTGATTCATAGAAAAAGAAAGTAGGGGAGGGAGAGAAGGAAAGGGGAAGGGAAAATGAGAATAGGATGTAATCACATGATAGAAAATATGCAAAAAACTCATTTGGATTCTCAGTACCAGCCATACCTTCTGATGCTATTTTTATATATTTCCCTCAGGCCTTTTTCTACTACACACTGACTGCTTTTCCAGCTCCTCTCACCTCTGTGGCCCTGACTTCCAGTGGCCCCACACCCATTTTAACCTTGTGGTCACAAGTGACTTAGGGGTCTCACCCCTGCCAGGTACTAGACCATCTCCCTTCAAGCTGTACAAGTAACTCTCTGAGCAAAATTCTTCCCATATTTCCTACTGTGTCCATAGGAGAGATTCCCAGAAATGAGTCGGCACGATTGGAGGCTATGAAGATGGTCAGCTCCTGACATCAGTCCCCACGAGTATTAAGAAGAGCCACTCCAGGACACAGCAGGCCACCAGCACAGGGGGGCAGAATCTTTTTTGTGGTAACACTTCTCACAGTACTAGAGCTTTCCCGACCAATAAACTTGGGTGATTCAGACGTTCCCCAAGCTCTCCCTTGATCCCAGGTGCTCCCCAGCTCTCCCTTGACCCCAGGTGCTCCCCAGCTCTCCCTTGATCCCAGATGCTCCCCAGCTCTCCCTTCCTACCCGGGAGCTCCACACACATTGAAGAAAACCCCAGAAGATGGAATCAATCACCCTCCCTCGAAGCCATGCAGGGAGGGAAAGGGGATACAAAAGACGAGACTCCTTGTTTTGTTGAAATTGTCCAATGTCTTAAGTCAAATAGGAGCCTATACTAGGAGAAAGATATTTTTCAGCCACATTTCCCATCATGAAGGCAGA
Organism: Ellobius talpinus; assembly: GCA_001685095.1. Lineage (NCBI taxonomy): Eukaryota > Metazoa > Chordata > Mammalia > Rodentia > Cricetidae > Ellobius > Ellobius talpinus. The sequence continues at coordinate 2,592 of LOJH01045850.1, forward strand.
GACAATTGGGGACTTTTGAAATCACACCGACAGCATGCCTCTGTCCTGAGGGGAGGTCAGAAGGCAAGCCAGAAGCATACAGATGGTCTCCCCACTTCAACATTCCCCATTGTAACTCCGAGAAGATGCAGGAGCAAAACATAGTTGTGCTGTGTTTTGGGGGAACCTTGAGTACCAAGCACAAGCATCCCTTATGTTAGCACTTCCAGATCAACTCGGAAAGGGGATGAGAATAAGCACGAAGGGGCGGAACCACACTCACTGTGTGCTCAAGGGACTCTCTTTCATTCAAAAATACAAAGTCAGGCCCTGTCCAGCGTAGAGAGCTCACTCTCTTGTTTGCTACTGTCCCGCACAAAATAGCCAGAACCCCTAAAACCTTCCTGGGGTGACAGATGGCAGGCACACCAAACCTGCACGACCCACCCTGTTATCAGCAGAACTCCCTGGCACACTGAGTATATCCCACTGTGTCACAATAGACAAGCCTTGCTCACCTAAGCCGGATTCAACTGCACTCAAAGATTAATTTTTTTCAATTATTTCTATTCATTAAAAAAAACTTATGGGATGGGGGTTGTGACGTGGCTCAGCAGGAAGACTATAGGACTATTACAACCAAAGCCCTGAGTTCCACCACCCAAGAAACTGAGTCTGAAATTCCAACACCCAGGGGATGTAAGCAGGGAGATTACCAGGTTAAGGTCATCCTTACCGCACAGTGACTTAGAGGCCAGCCTGGGCTACATGGGACCCTGCTACAGAAAAACAGGGGTTGACGATTTAGCTCAGTGGTAGAGAACTTACCCAGGAAGGTCCCGAGTTCAACCCCCAACACCAGAAGAGAAAATAAAGAAGCAATAAATGTGCACTGTGACTGTTGCACAGTGGGAGGGCACTTGCACAAAGAATACCCCTGCGAGCCTGGGTTCCAGCCCAGCACCTCAAAGAAATAAATAAGAACAAATACAAGTACAAGTGAGGCTGTAAATATCGTAGACATGGATTCTTGTGCTGCTTGTCAAATTCATCTCTATCTGCTTCTTTATTCATGCTTGGTGATGCTGCTGCATGTGCGTGTAACTGTGTCTATGTGCATGTATGTATGACTATATGTATGTGTCTATGTGCATGTATGTATGACTATATGTATGTCTGTCTGTGTCTCTGTACATCTCTGCATGTGATGTCTCTGTGTGTGTGTATGTGTCTGTGTGTCTAAGTGCACTGTGTACATCTCTGCATGTGATGTCTCCGTGTGTATATGTCTCTGTGTCTATGTGCACAGAGGAGGACACCAGCTCTCCTGCTGTATCACACACGACCCTTTTCCTCCTAAGTCAGGGTCTCTCACGGAACCTTAGGCTAGTTGCCACCAGCCCCAGCGATCCCTCCTGTTGCCCACAGTGCTAGGGTGATGGGCATGCACCAGGCCACACCCAGCTTTTCACATGGGACTCAAACACACGGCAGTGTTCTTCCTTCCTCGCTGAACCATGCCCTCGGTCCCAGGTGCTGTCCGTGAGTCTACACTGTCTACTACAGTTCCGTCCGTACATCTGAGTGTCGACCTGACCACGCAGCATCGGGACTCAGTCTGGTGTATGGAGCACTGTCCTTTGGGGAAGGGCTAGGCCAGCAATGATCAGCTCTGTGAAACTGCGCCTGCCAGGCTGACTTCCACTCTTCAGTGGTCAGTTCTTCTCTTCCTCGGTTTTCTGATTCTTGAGCAAGGGCTGTCGGTCAGAGACTATGAGAAAACCAGCCCGTCTCACACAACAACAGGAAACCAATACTCCAGGCTGATGGACACACACAAGAACCAGCAACTTCATACCCTTCCTCCCCAGGACACTCCAGTCAAGAGAATTAGTTCTCCCTGTGGCCACGCACTGGCTGCATGACTCTTGGCAGCACTTTGGCACCCACATCCTCCGGCCTGGTAACTCATTCATGGGTTTCAAGCTCCTGTGTGACACTGGGAAAGTCACATCACCTCTCTGGGCCACGGTGGCACGTCTAAAGCGATACCACCATGGAGGGGAGTCAGAGAATGGTCCCACCAAGAGGGATGGGACTACACTGTGCCAGATTACTGACCTTAACACCAGTGCAAAAGGGCCCCAGGGTCAGTCCACTCCCAAGGGGACTTGCTTCCTCTTTCACTGTCTAGCCCATGGCTCAAAACTTACTCATCCCATTTCCTCGGTGGGCCACGGCCTGAGAAGTGCTGGGGACACAAGCTGGTGACAGTCAGGGTTTTTCCTATCTCACGCCAGCTGCCCAATCCCCAGCCATACAGAATCTGAGACATCTGTAAAGGGTGATGGGTTGGTCCAAATTATCACACTTGAATGGGGCAGCAAGGACCAGACTTCGGGATCTCTTGAGAGTGCTCCTTGAAATAGGGATTTAACACCTAGAGCCATGGTCCAGGCTTTTAATTCAAGCCCTCAGGAAGCAGAGGCAAATGAATCTCTTCGAATTTGAGGCTGGTCTATTCTACACAGTCACTTCCAAGTCAGATAGGGCTATACTGTGAGACCCTGTCTCAAAAAGAAAAAAAATTAAGTGGGGATTCTGAATTTGGGGTGTGACTCGGTTGGTAGAGGACTCAGTTGGTGGAGTGCTTGCCTAGCTACCCAAAGCCCTGGGTTTTAATCCCAATCACCCCATAAAGTGAGCATGGTGGCACATGCCTGTGACCCCAACAGTTGGGAGTGACAGGAAGATCAGGAGTTTAAAGTCATCTTCAGTTATAAAGTTTGAAGTCACCCGGGGAATAGATGAAGCTGCCTTTAAAACAAAAACAAAACATTTAAATGGGTGTGGGAAGGAGGCTCAGGCAGTAAACTGCCTGCCACAGGTCCGGAATCTGGACCCCAGCTCCCTAGATAGACCAGGCTCAGTGGTGCATCTGTGAGCCAGCCCTGAATGAGCAGAGACAGGCAAGTCCCTGCAGTTCAGTGGCCAGCAAGAAGTCAAGCCATTTAGTGAGCTCCAGGTCCAGTGAGAGACTGTCCCAAAACATAAAGTGAAAAAGTGGAATTGAAAACACCCAATGTTGATCACGTGTGCGCACACACACACAGAGAGAGATAGAGAGAGAGAGAGACACTTTCACATGTACATACACCCAGATGAACACACACATGTTACACAGTATTCTGGTATTCTGGCCTCTCCCCCAGCAGGCACACCTCAGGCATAAGCAAAGGAAGGATGAGACGTTCACAGACAATTCTGCCAAGCCTTCATACTGAAGAAGTGAGGAAGGAACAAGTGCAGAGAGGGACACGGGTTCGAATCTCAGAACCACCTTCTGATCTCAGTGTACAAAACCCACACTCTTCCACTCAAATTCACACACAGACACACACACAGACAGACATGCACACACCAGAAACATGAGCCTCCAGTCCCTCTTCCCCTGCCCATCTAATCTCCCAAGGGTTCCTGTCACCGGCAGAGAAGTGCCATGCTACAATTAGAAATCCCACCAAAACCACTCAGTGTCAAGAGGAACCTTAGGGGCCAGGGATATGACTTAGTGGTAAAGAACCTAAGTTTGATTCCCAGAATCCACATTTAGGAAAAGGGTGTGGTAGTCTAACAAGGCTAGGGAGGCAGAGACAGGCAGATCACTGGGGTTCACTGGCCAGCCACTATAGCTAAAGTGGTTAGCCCTAGGCCAGATAAAAGGTTAGCCTAGATAAAAGACCTTATCTTCAAATAAAAGAAAGATATTTGTGGAATGTCACCCAAAGTTGTCCAAACGTACACGTACATACACACACACATACACACACACACATACACACACAGTGTTTCAAGAAGTCTTTTACTGTGGTCAATTTCCCACCAACTTTACCAAAAATTTCTGCACAGAGAATAGCCTAGCAATAAGGAACCCAGGGCTGGCTGGCGAGTCACCCGGAGTCATGTGCCACCCTACAGAGAGCTCTCGGGCCAGCAATCCCCTGGGATGGTGGGGAGAAACCCTCCCAGAGAGTCCAGCCAGAAAGCCTCTACTCCAGGTGGGGCCACTCCATTGTTTCTAAATTCCATTCACAGGTCCCTGGGAAGAGGCTGGAGAGAAGTGGGCACTAAAAGTGATGTGAAACGCTTGAACTCCTGCTCTGCTTCTTATTGGCCACGATTTTCTCAACTAAGATGTGATAGTAAATACTGGGAGACGGGCTACCCAAAAACTCAAAACTTTCCTGCACTCGCCCAGTCCTCCTCCTTGAGCCATGTCCTTGCCCTGCCTTCCTGGTTCCTGAACGAATGAAGAAAACTGGGGTCGGAGAGAGGCTGAGCTCGGGTCAGCCAGAAGAAACAAACTCAAACTCCCTCCAGCTCCACGCTGCTCCGGTCCCATAGGGATTTGTGTGAGTGGCCTCCAGACACTGCTGTGCCCCATGGGACTGCATCACAGGCCTGCAGTACAGCAGCCGCTTGCTTTATTACTTTGTTGAATGGCAGGAGAGATCCCATGCCTCCATCAGGAACTAAGAACTAGGGAACACGTGTTCAGGAATGACTGTGAGACCCATTTCAGAAGACACAGGATGGCCATTGGTACATCCCTTCACAAGCCTGTTAGCTCAATCTGTGTGTGTTCCAAGCTGGACTTTGGAGCCCAAGGCTACAGAGCAGAGCAGAAGACCTGACTTCAGAAGAGTGGAGCAGACACTGCGGGATGTGGCTGCCCAAGTTTCACTTCCACGCTGACTTCTGTGTCCCGCTTCACTATGTTTTGAACGAAGCTGGGTCTGGGGAAGACACTAGCAATATTGACTGACCTTCCTCGGCCCAAGGCTCTCCATCTCGGAGTCCTAGCCTTGACCAGGGACTCAAGGGACAGAGCAGCCTCTGGATGCCCAAACCCAAGGGAAACTCACGGAAACATTTTCAAAGAGCCACGACAGGCTGAGAAATAGGCACTGAGGGGCCAGCAAGGTCGTACAACCTGCAAGCGAATTCAGTCAGTCAGGAATGCCTGAGGAATCCCCCGCTCAAGGGCCCGTTTCTCAACCCCACCACTGGCCCCTTTCAAAGCTGCCAACCTCCTGTGCGGAGCAGCCAGTGTTGGGCAAAGCCACCTGAACTGTCTAAGATCATGAAACCCACAGTCATCTATCTCAGTTCTACAAGAAGAACCTGGTTCTCTGTGTGTCCCTCGGAAAGCCTGCTGCTGGGGGAACATTGAGGACATGAGTACATCCAGGACCCCAGCACTCCACTGTCACTAAAGCAGCACCCGCAGTCATCCTGGGCACAGTGCACCAAGGGAGAAGCTGAGCTCTTGGAGCCAGGTCTTGAGCCACAGCCCTGATTCTGTCTTGTGAGTATGTCTTTTGTCTCTGGGTCCCCATTGCCTTGTCAGGTTAAAGGAGAGGACAGTGTGCTTCAGGCTGGGACTCTAGGCATGAAGGTCCTACTTAGGCCTACAGTCAGGCCCTGTGGGAAGAGCTATCTGCACCCCATCCCCTGTATCATCTCCAGACCTTTGGGGTTCACCTGAGCTCAGAAGACACTTGCTGACAGGCAACAGAGGGCTTCCTTCTGCACCATCTGCATCCAGCCCATGACTGGCCTAAGGTCTATTCTGGGCTACCATCATTTAATGACACAATTCAATATGCCTGCCTCTGCCACTAGCTGCCTTGGGAACCTACAGGGGCAGAATTCAGTTTTGCATCTCTGTGGCCTGTCTTCCTGGTCCAGGCCGGTGAGGCAGGATGATCTCCAAGTACACCTTACTGAATGTGTGGCTCACAGACCAGAGGCATCACAGCCTGTGGGAAATAGAGACGCTCAGGCCACCCAGAGCTGACTCAGGCTGTGGGTGACGCCCAAGTGGCTGGGCACACACTCAAGCTTGGGAAGCACTCCTCCCAAGAGACCACCTGATGCCTGTCAAACTGTGAGCCTGAGAAGAACTCACTCCGGCCTATTATTAGCGAAAAGAGTCTGGCCTAGAGAACACCACAGAAGAGGGGCCGAAGGAACGTTAAGAGAGTATGGATAGGGTGGAGCGCTGGCTTCTGCGCATGGCGTGGCCACTGCACCACACACCCACAACAGCTGTGATGACCTGCACACAACTGGGCCATCAACAGCCTGTCACGAAAGGGGACAAGCTCACAGGGCCCCACCCCTCTCTGAAGAGGTCGAAACTATAGGCAGTTAAAGATTACTGGAGGGGAAGAGGGGCATTTTCTATCCAGGAAAAGGGCCGGTTCCCCAGTATACAAAGTGTGCCATGTCACCGAAACAAATGAAAAGACCAGAAAGTACACACACACACACACACACAGATTTCATATGAAACCCATTATCATGTGTAATTAATATGTGGGGTTTTGTATTTTATTTTAAAAAGATTGGTTTTAGGAACCTTCAAGAACCTTCCGTGGAAGACAAAATGGGACAGAAATGTATATGCCCCAGAGGCACCAAGGCATGGCTTACTTCACAATCCTCTGAGTCTCAAGGATGCCCAGAAAGTGCTCATACCCTAGCTGTGTCAGCTGGCATTAGTCCTTGTCCCTTGACTCGAACTATCCTCACCCTTACCCCACAAACAGGCTGACACATAGTGACTGTCTACTGATCCCTCACAGGTCCTTCACCCACATTCCCAGAATGCCCTTCTCTCACTCCTGCGGCGAAAGGGAGCCTTTCTGAGCACGATTCCAGTGTTTTAATAAGCCCTGCAATTCCCTTAATGGCCTCAGAACATCTGAAATACAAAAATCACTCTCAGCCACACTTCTTCCAGCAGATCTCCTCGGCTTCGATTATTTATATATTTATGAACGATGTTCACAGAGCAGATGGCAGCTAGTAAGCCTTCGACGAGTGGGGGAAAAAAATCAATGGGACAGAATGTAAACTGGATGACTCGCCCATTTAGGCTTCACGACGAGCTCGGATGGAATCATCTCCCATCCCGTGGAAGCCCATACAACAGCCGGTCAACAATTGGATGAAAATAGCACGCTTGGACTCCACAGTGCTTGCAGCTTCCAGAGCTCTTCTAGGAATAGCCCGCCAGCCCAGGGCTGCTTCCCAAGCAGAACTGAGAGGGGATGGGGCGGGGATGGGGAACAGAATCAGGTAAAGACAAGGAGAGCCTCATAGAGGAGAAGCCATAGACATTTACTGAGCACCGACAGTGTGTACCAACCGCTGTGTTGACCCCAACGCCATTTCCAGATAGACAGAAACATTGCCCATATCACAGATGAAGAAGGTCCGACGAGAGAGGAAGGACATTGCCCAAGGTAACATTGCCTATAAGCAGCAAATGTGGGCAATCTGAGCCCCAACACCACACCCTCAGTGCCTCTGGCAATAGAAAAGGATGGGGGGGAGTGAATTGTCCCTCACTGTATCCTTAACTACAAAGTCATCTTTCAACCCGAGGCCATCCAACCTTCAGACTATGTGAAGAGTAAGCGCTAAAGTTCAACTGAAACAATTTGAACCTGGTTCACCTGAGACCCAGGGGAAGTGAAAAACAGGAACAAGATATAGAGGTTCTAGAAGATAAGGGATGAGTGTCACAAGCACGTAGAGAGTGAATGAGGTGAGAGAGAAAGGTGAGGGGAGCTTGCATTAGCAAGCCTCTCTACCTGGAGTTACAGATAGACAAGAGCACACATACAATCTTCAGCAACCTATGGAAAACCACCCCCTCTCCGGGAAGTCAGTAGTCCTCCCTCCCTGGCCCCCTCCC
>LOJH01045852.1:0-11835 GCA_001685095.1 Ellobius talpinus
TGGCGGAGCCTGGAGGCCCGAGCTGGCTGCCTGAGAGTGACTGCGAGACGGTGACTTGCTGTCTCTTCTCCGAGCGGGACGCTACGGGCGCGCCCCGGGACGCCGGCGATTCCCCAGCCGGGCAGTCTCTGGAGCCTGAGGAGGGTGGCGGGCCTCGGAGTCGTGAAGCCCGCTCGAGGCTGCTGCTTCTGGAGCAGGAGCTCAAGACGGTAACGTACTCGCTGCTCAAGCGACTCAAGGAGCGTTCGCTGGACACACTGCTGGAGGCGGTGGAGTCCCGCGGCGGCGTGCCGGGCGGTTGTGTGCTGGTGCCGCGCGCGGATCTCCATCTGGGCGGCCAGCCCGCGCCACCGCAGCTGCTGCTCGGCCGCCTCTTTCGCTGGCCAGACCTGCAGCACGCAGTGGAGCTGAAACCCCTGTGCGGCTGCCACAGCTTCGCCGCCGCCGCTGACGGGCCCATGGTGTGTTGCAACCCCTACCACTTCAGCCGGCTCTGCGGGCCAGGTGAGCGTGCGCTCACGGGGTCGCCTCGACCTACGCCTTCATCTTCTGATCCTTTTCTGTGGCCACCTCTTTGTGGATGCTCTCGGGATACTTCCTGGTACTGGGAGCCTGGCAGTGGGTTGAGGAAAGCTGAGGGGTAGGTGTCTGCAACTTCAAATGGTAACTTCACTTGTAGCGCCAGCAAATTTAGAAAGGGGCATGTTCGGGTTTTCTATATCCAGCTTCTGGGACTTAAAGTAGATTGCAGCTTTGTGAAACGGGATAGCAAGCCATGGAGAGGCCAAAGGAGTAGGCGACATCTCCCGTTTAGGGATTCACCCCAGTTGGTTGCCAGCTTCTAGCATTTGTGTGCATATTCCTATACCCTGTCTGTGCTTTTCTGCACCTAGGTAGATATGACTGTGAAACTGTTTGCGGGCAAATCGTGCCTAGCGTCAAAAGTGTTTGCAAAATGTTTTACTTGCCCCTTTCTATGCTCTGAGCCCAGATTCTGCAGGGCAGTCTCTCTTGTTTCCAACATCCTTTGGGGGTGGAACGCCAGGCTCCTTTATCATTATAGCTCTTATAATTCTTGCCTTCAGCTTCCCTCTAGAGTTGAGGGTCCTAAGGCATCTGAGTCAGAGGCTTCTAGCTCTTTTGTTACTGGCCCCTCTGTTCTCCTGGGATCTTACGCACACACCCTTGCTTACCTAGGCAGGCTCAGGTGCAGGAGCAGAGGTGAGGACAGATGAAGGCCCCTAATGGGCCCAGAGCTTACACACAGACAGACAGACAGACAGACACACACACTTTTTGTACCGTGAGAAACACTCATTTTAGGTGTAGTTCGGAGGTTTTGCTGGGGAGAATGGGACAGGTAGTTAGTTACAGGCTCTGGTCAGTTCTCAGGTCTTCCTGACTCAGTGTGGAAAGAAAACATTAGTTCAGGAAGCTTGGCTTCTCCCGTGTGTATAAATGAGGGCCTAGTGGCATGAAGAGAAAGAAAGTGGCCCTCCTGTTATTGTGATTCCTGACGTGTGTCCCTCATGGTCTGTCCTTCTAGGCTCAGTGTAGAGACTTTGGGTAGTTCATGGCTTTCTGTGCCTGGAGGCTAACTGACAGCTTCCCCTGGAGGAAACTGCAGTTTCTATCTCTGGGGGAAGGACTCTATTTGTGCTTGTATTGCCTCCTCTCAGTTTTTTTCCTAGTAGGAGATGGATGGTGGGGCTCACTATACTCTTCCTTAAGGCCCTACCTAATGGATTTCTTCCCCCTGTGGCTAAATCGCAGTATTAACAAGTTTGCTGAGCATTTACACTGTATCAGGTACTTTGTGTGTGTGTAGGGGGAGAGCGGGAGAGAGAGAGAGGGGGGGGGAGAGAGAGAGAGAGAGAGAGAGAGATTCATGCTGTCAAGAAATCCTCCTGGGAGGTGGGAAGAAGTGGGAAGGAGGTGAGGGGGTGGGGCTAGGTCAGTGGTCTGAGCCACCGGGTGGGCTGTGGGTGTGCCTGTAACTGGATCACCTCTGGGAGTGCCTTTAACCTGGAGCAGCCTCAGAGGAGGGGGTGGGCCTAAGGAGGGCTTGCTCAGGTGGGTGGACCGGATAAGGAGGAGCAAAAAGCAGGAGGCCTTAGGATCGAACCCCACTTAGTTTCTACTCTTTGCCCTAAGAATTGGCCCTACTTGACCAGGGGGAAGTTGAGAGGGGCCTGATGAACTATAGAATCGGGACCTAGGCTCCGTACAGTGACCTTGGATGAGTGTGTACGTGTGGGAAGGCTCTAGGGACATTTACAACTGTACTGAGTATTGGAACCTAACTCCCCACTTCCCCCATGAGGTACCTTCCCCTGGGCAGAGGTGTGGGGGACATGCAAGATGAATATGCTCCCTACCTCTGCTAACCCGAACCTAGGGAGGGCTCTAGTCATCCAGCTGGGGGCACCTTTGAGGACTGTGGTTGTGGGAAAGAAGCAAGAGTTTCCAGTAAGCCCGGTTGACCCTCTTGCCTTCCCTGAGACTGGGGACTGGGGAAGCCCTTTGCTGCGCACTCCGCCCCCGGGGCTGGCCGCCAGCCTGGCTCCTCGAAATGGGCGGGCACATAGCAGGGGTTCAGCCGAGCGCGTCCTGATAAGGAGACCGCTCCTCCCAACTTTCCAGCTCAGGGAAGAGGGCTGGGGCACCGGGCAAGCAGGCAGGCAGACAGACAGACTGTCTGTTCGCGCACACAACTAGAGTAAAGTGCATGGGAACACCCAGCACCAGTCATTCGCGCCCGGCCTCCACCCTCAAGGATTCCCAGTGTGAAGAAGACACTTGGGAAGTATGGTCCCCCTTCTGTTCTGAGCCTGGGAAGTTGATGGCTCTGGCCTCCTCCCATCTGTAAAGTTCTGGGTTAGCCAGAACTGAGGTGAAGAGGTTCCAGGCAGGTTCTAGGCCCCCTGGGTTTTGTCTTAGAAACTGGTGTCCTGCACAGAGGCCTTGCTCCGAGTACCAGGCTCAGTGCGTGATAGTCTGGGGCCTCTGGGAGCTGTCTTTCCTGGGCCTTTCTGTTTAGGGCTAAAGGCAGCGCTGAAGTTTGGTGGGTGCCTATGTGGACGGAAATGTGGAGAAATACCTTAATCACAGCTCTGACCTGTTTATAGAGTTCCTTTCTCCTGCAAGTATCCATTAACTCTGGAATGAATCTCCTGCTCTTTGCTTCCCTACTTTTTTTTTCTTTCTGTAATTATATTCAGTAAATTACTATTATCCAAATTGTGCCCGGGAAAGAGAGAACTTCTAAAGGGCTGGAGGAGGCTGCCTAGGAAAACACAGGGTTCCCAGGCCAGGCCTGGAGGAATTAGAATGGGCCAGAAAGTTTTTCCTTTTATTTGGCCTGGCATTATCCCTTTGAAATGAGATCAATTTCAAGTTGGGCTTCTCGGCCCCACCCCGCCCCCTCGCGGCCCCTCGGCCTGTCTGTCGGCTCCCCGCTCCTCTCTTGGAGGTGAGGAAGCAGTGATAATGCCCAGTTTGCCTCTTGCTGGCGCCAGCCGGCTGCGCTGTTTATCTGGCTGCTGGGGGAATCTGGGCAGTTAGGCTCCTTCGGCCTTAAAGCGCCAGGAGCTCCTTTTCTGTCCTCCCGATCCTGAGGCTTGGGGTTGGAGCCTTTAGGTTCTGAGGGAAGAAGTAACAGGCACCCAGAAGGCCCCCTCCATGCCCGCCTGCCTGTCATTTCTTGGGAGGGGAAAAAAGTCGGAGGCCCAGGCAAGCATGTGGGCTTGTCCTACAGCAGAGCTGCCCTACAAAGATGGGTGGAAAGTAATGCCACATGGAAACTCCCGCCAGGCTCAGAGAGAGGCTGTGAGCTTCCTTCTGGCCTGAGATGAAGGTCTAGATCTCAGAAGGCTAGGTAGCCTCTGAGGGCTGACNAGATTCTTCTAGTTCTTGCCTCCGTGCTGGAGGTCTGAGGGGCTTGGAGTTTCTGATGTCTTTATCTTTTTCTCTTGATCATGACCAGTTCTCTCAGAGGATCCTGCAGAGACTGGAAAGGCTCTGTTAGAGTTTACAGTGTGTAAATTTCCAAATCAACATAAATCTTATTTATTTATTTTGGCTTTTCAAGACAGGATTGCTCTGAGTAACAGCCCTAGCTGTCCTGGAACTCTTTCTGTAGACCATGCTGGCCTTGATTGCACTGAGATCTGCCTGCCTCTGTCTCCCAGGTGCTGGGATTAAAGGGGCACGCCACCACTGCCTGGCAAATCAGCATAACTCTTAACAAGGGCTAGAATATTTTCTAGACAGTGGGTGGAGAGCTAGGGGTCAACTTGAAGATTCTCTCTGATCCTTTGTCTTACCCAGTGGAGGGCTCACCTAGCCTGCCTGAAAAGTGTCCTATGGGTTCATTCTCCTAAATCCTGGAGGCTGTGTAGGAGGGGAGAGGGAATGACAGGTAAGAATTATTGGTATTGTTCACAGCACATCATTCATAACAGCAAAATGTGGAACCAACCCAAATGTCCATTAGCGGTGAATGGATAGACAAAGTGTGATGGAGCCGCACAATGGAATATCATCCAGCCGTAAAAAAAGGGTGAAGTGCTCTCACATGCCAAGGCATGGATGGGCCTGGAGAACACTGTGCTGAGCAAAAGAAACAGACACAAAAGGCCATATAGTATATGATCTCATGAACATGAGACTTCCGAACTAGGCAAATCCATAGAGACAAAGGGCAGATTAGTGGTTGCCTGGGGTTTAGGGTTGGAATATAGGAAGTGACAGCTAATGAGGATAGGTTTTTTTTTTGTAATGGTGAAACCCTCCTATGGTTAGATCATGGTGATGGCCACACAACTCTTCGAATTGTACCCCTACTAACTAAACCGTATACTTTAAAAGGGTGAATCCTGTGATCTGGGAGTCTGCCCCCCCATTTAAGATTACCTGGTGTTGGTTTCCAACAGCGACAAGGATGATTTATGTAGCTGCGTTCCAGCATGGCCTTGAGCAGGTCCTTTACTGACTGGATATGAGGTGCCTCATCAATAACAAAGGAGCTGAGAGCTTTTGTTGGTGGTGCAGGCCTGTAATCCCAATCCCAGTGCACAGGAGGCAGAGGCAGGAGGATGCATGATGTGTTTGAGGCTAGCTTGAACTATGCATTGAGACCTTGTTTCAGAGCCAAAATAAATAAAAATTAAATTAAAAAAAAGGGGGCTGAGTTTGGCCAAGCCTCCTACCCCCTTTGACCTTTGACATGCTAGAGCACTGTATTCTGGGCTGGTTACTATTAAGTCTTATACTTTTTACTTTCTAGAAGGATCTGTGGTTAGATTAAGTCCCTTCCAGAAGCTTAGCTGTCCTTCTCTGGCTGCATGTCTGCCATCCTGACATCTGTTTTCTTTCTGTCTCACTGACGATGCTAGGAACCTCTACCCAGGTGTGATTGTGGGTAGTGGGTGCTTCAGGAGGGGAAATAGGATGAGCATTTCAGAGTCCCTGTAAGAGACCCTGGGGATGGCCAGGGATATGCCTGCAGTGTGCTCAGGAGGTAGAGACAAGAGGATTAAGAGTTCAGGGTCATTCTTGGTTATATACTGAATTCAGGGCCAGCCTGGGCTAAATGAGATACTGTTTAAAATAACTGAGAAAGGTGTTAGATGGGAAGGCTGGGATTGATAACACTTGCTTTGTTACACTCTAGCTACTACCTCTGTTGCTGGAGACGGGTGTGAGGGCAGCTGTCTAGCCATGCCCTAGGTTTCAGGGGTTGTAACAGGGTGGGCACCAATTCCCCAGGGAGTCACTTCCACTCCCCAGACTCAGTCCCCTCTCCCTCAGAGCTCCAGGCCTTTCCATGCTGGGCTGCTGGGCCTCTTTCTCTTCTGGGGCTGAGGATGAATGTGAGTAGCTCTTACTCAGAGTGTATGGTCTTCCTCCCTGTGTCCTGTTTGAGGTCACCGGTAGGTCGCTTTGGCTCTCAGATCCTTTCTCCCACTCTTTTGTCTTTGCCTGGAAACATTAAGTGAGCACTGAGTGCAGAGGGGCCCTTGGAACAGTGAGGCCAAAGTCAGGCCTGAGCCCAAATCCCAGCTCTGCCATGATTGTCTTTGGTGGCAGGAGCCAGTCAGTTTGCTCATCTGCAAAACGGGAACGTAGATACCATCTTATGTGTTTACTTTTTATCTCTGAGAAAAGATTAAATTGAAACAGGTGTCTGATGAGCATGATTAACCATCAAGTTCCTGAGGTCTGTAAGAATTAGAGATGGGGCTGGAGAGACGGCCCATCAGTTAAGAGTGCTGGCTGCTCTTCCAGAGGGCCCAGATTCAATTCCCAGCACCACATGGCAGCTCACAAGTGTCTGTGACTCCAGTTCCCAGGGCTTCTGCCGGCCTCCCACAGACATGCATGCAGGCAAAACACCAAGGCACATGAGATAAATAAGTAAATCTTTAAAAAGAAAAAGAATTTGAAGCAATACAGAAATTTTGAAGTATTTGGCACAGAGTGAATATTCAGGTCTCCGGTGGTTTTGCCCTGTTTGACCTCTCTGGCCTCCGTCCACAGAGAGTCCCTGCTCTAGACTCAGCCTTGACTTTGGGGAAGCCACTTCTGGCTGCAGAGGACAGGTTGGCAGGAGAGGGGAGCCTCCTTTGGGTGTATGGAACGCACATAGCTAAAGCTCCTGAAACTAATGGTGCCTTATTATAATTGCGAAAACACTCATTACCCCTGTGTCATTCCTGATACCCACCTAATAATAGTTATTACCCCTTTATTACTGTGGAGTTTGTTTTAGCTTGTGATCTGATGGGGTTCAGTTTCATTTACAGAAAATGGAGGGTCATTTCATTCACTCAGATTGTTACTTAGTTTAGCAAATTGTTACTTCCCTGTAAAGCAGAGCCTAAGAAATTCCTCTGAAGGCAAAGTATATGTTTTGAAGGAGGAATATTTTAGGCAAATGAAAGGCAGCCCAAAGGAAAACAATCAGGAATCTGAGCTGCAAGACTGGGACCCACCCCTGGCCTTGACAAAAAACGAGAGACTGAGGCCGGGGTCTGGAAGGAACTGGCTTAGAACGGGAATGGATCCAGGGCCCCAGTAAACCTGCTGGCACCCTACATCCAGGAATGGTGGTTCTCGTGTGGATGAAATAATTTTTAAAATTTATTGTTGCTATCATGTATGTAGTGGGGGCGCATGCGTGGCACGAAACACATGTGAAGATAAGAGGACAACCTGAGGCTATCTGTCCTCCCCTTCTACCATGTGGGGTCTGGGGATCAAACTCAGATCCTTAATCTTGGCAGCAGCTTCTTTCCACGCTAAGTCTATCTAACCAGCTCTCTTCCCTGCCCCCTTTTCCTCCCCAACCATGTTTCAATGTGTGGGCCTTCTGAACTCTGAGCTGGCTTGTTGAGCTTAGCAAATAAAAATTTAGGATTGCCCATTCAGTTTTCCTTTCAAACTAGGAACACAAAATTTCAGTAGAAGTACATCCCAGCTATTCTAAGGCCTGTGCTTAGACCAAGAGACCGTACTCGGTATTTAGCCCAAATGCAAACAGAGCTGAGCCTCCTGTATATGATCTGGCAGCCTGGGCGCTGACTACTGCCCTGGTGTTTTCCTAGTTGTAATGATAATAAAGATGCTGTTTATGGGAGTGTGACCAAAAGCTGTGCTAAGCATTTTGCATATGCTATCTTTTGCCCTTCTGGCAAAACCAAGAGGTCTATGATTATCACCCCTGTTTTATAGTTGAGGAAATCATCTTGGAGAGGTGAGGGAACCTTCTGGAGCTCACAAAACATAGGTGGCGCAAGTAGGGGCAGAGCCCGAGGGAGCAGCAGAGACGGTCGAAGGCATGGAAAACTTCCTGGGGTCAGAGGTTATTATTTGAGGAAACTAATAGTTAAAAGCACGTGGAACACCAGGTGTGACATGCTGTATCCTGTCTTCCAGAATCACCGCCACCCCCCTATTCTCGGCTGTCTCCTCGTGACCAGTACAAGCCACTGGGTAAGTGTGCCCTCCCCTGGAGAGGGTGGGCTAAATTGGGTGCTTTCAAACAGGGCGAAGTTTTACAAACACTCCCACGGTTGGGATGCTGTAGAGAGACTATTTACATCTTCAAATTCCAGGCTCCTCGTTAACCTCTATATGACCCTTAAACATGGGCCTGTGGGAGATGAATGGGTTCTGACTTAAGCTGCTCTTTGGAGGTGGGTTGGAATTTCTGGGTCTCTTTTCCTCCCTTCCTCTCCCATCCTTGGGTTATCGTCCACCAGTGTGTTAACTGGGAGTGTGACAGGCAGACCAGACATGGTGTCTTTGTTGAGTTGTATCTGTCCTTTTTCTCCACCTGGACAGGTAGACAGGTGCCCTAGCTGTCTCCGAGGAAACTTAGTGGAGATGGTGTGTCATTTCAGATAAGTCCCCTGCAATGGCTAGACATGTTTTCTATATAATCTAAGTGTCAGCTCATGATCTGGGTGCACTCATACAGTTTTAAAAGCAGATGAGGGGCTGGAGAGATGGTTCATGGGTTGAGAGCACTTGCTGCTCCTGCAGAGGATGTGGGTTCAGTTCCCAGCACCTACACTAGGTGGTTCCCAACTGCCTGTAACTCCAGGGAATCCAATACCTTCTTCTGGTCTTTAAGGGCACTTGCTTGCCCTTGGATAGGTGTGTGTGTGTGTGTGTGTGTGTGTGTGTGTGTGCACGCACCCACACATGCACACACACACACACACACCACCTAATTAAATAAGTATTTAAAAACAGATGCCCTAGGTCCTGGGCTCTCCCCAGTGGATTTAGAGCAGTGCTGTAGTCTGTGGTATTCCAGTAACAGATGAGCTAGCCTTAAGAGTTCCAACACAACAACTTTGTGACCAGCAGTTACTGTGAGGCCCAGGCCTCCAAAGTCCATTGGCATGGTATGGGTGCTAGAACATTCCCAGTTGACCACAAAGACTAGGTTTATGGTTGAAGCATCCTCTCTTGGAGTACATGAACTCTGGCTTGGAAGGTTACTTTCCAGGGTCCTGGACTCAGGGGCTCACCCAGGATCCTTTCAGTCCTTCATCCCCAGTGAGGTCAGAAATATATCCACTCCAGAGTTGCTTGAGGACTTTGATCCATGGCTAATGGAGCAAGGGCTGTCCCTCAAGGGTGTTGGAGGCAGTGGCTGAGTAGCAATGATTGTGTGCCTTGTGCACAGGGAGCTTGATTTACTTCTTTGGGAACTAGAGGAGTCATGGTCTTGTGGTAGATGAGGAGGAGTCAGCTGAGTGAGGAGAGGGAGACTCCTAGCTGAGGAGCTACAGGGCTGAGGCACCAACCCAGGGCAGCCGCAGCTCAGGCTATGGCTTCCCCATCTTCCTGCCGTAGATAGGCCAGCCTCAGCATCTCCTGAGTCAAGGCAGTCATACCTATAGAAGATGCTTCTCTCCATTAGAGAAAGAAAAAGTCAAAAGTTCATAACCAATGACAGGATTATTGCTAGAGGAACTGCTAATCCGCTTGGGGAAAAACAGACAAGCCCTGGAGAGTGACTGTTTAGAAGTTAACAGGTATCCCATTACTTCACAGGTGGGACACCTGAGTCCCAGAAAGCAAACACGACCTTTGTTGGGGCTCACAGAACTCCATCTTTGCATAAGAGATAAGAATGGCTTTTACTAATTTGATTGAGACAGGATCTCCTTATAGAGTCTAGGCTGCCTTTGCTTTAAACTCTCCATCCTCCTGCCTCAGCCTCCTGCTTGCTGGAATTACAGACATGCACCACTGTGGCTGGCTCTGTTCTTATTGTTTTAAATGGTGTGGAAAAAAGAAACAGAGTTGCAAGAACCTTGCCCCGAACATGGAAGGTGCACAGAATGTGGGTGGTCTGAAGGCAAGCAGCGGGCGGCCGGTCATGCTCCTCCGCGTTGCCCACGGCTGCTCCTTTTTGCTACTGTGCAGAGCTGAGCAAGCCGGGCAGGTTGTGAGTCTCCCATGGCTGAAGATGGTTGCTCTCTGTAGAAAAAGATGGTGACCTCTGATACTGTCGGCTGTTGCTGGAGCCTCATCTCGAACTGGGGCTCCAGATCCCATCCAGGATCCCTCCATAGCTTGAGGTGGTGTTAGAGACTGGGAGAGATCTAGGAGAGAGATTTTTTTCTATAGCAGCCACCACAGGAAGGCTGCCTTTGAGTGCTTCTGTGGAAAGGCTAGATCTGAGGGCGTGGCAAGGGTGTGACAGATACCCAGCGGCTTCACAAGGTAGAAGTCACTCGCCTTTCCTACCCTTTCTGAAAATTCAGGATGCTACCTATATAGATGTAGCAGTTTGGTTCCCGGCACCCATGTCAGGTAGCTCAGAATTGTTGGTGATTCCAACTCCAGTGTACACATACCTACATGGAGACACACACCTACGCATACAAATGATGTAAATTTTTTAAAAAAAAGTATTAGGACCCAGCCCTTGACCTGGTGCTTTTCCTTTAGATGAGAGGTAGCATCGAGGCTCCAGGCATTCTGCACTGGGGACAGTAGGTATTAAAGGAAAACTCAAGGTGGGGAAGATGGCTCAGTCAGTAAAGTGCTGGGACATGAGTTTATTCCCCAGATATGCAGGTATGCCTGTCCTACCCCTGAAGAGGCCCAGACAGGAGTTCTCCCTGGGACTCACTGACCAGCCAGCCTAACCTACTTTGTGACCTAGTCCAGTGAGAGACCCTGCTCATAGAGCAAAGCGAGGAATGGCACCCAGAGTTGACTTCTGGTGTATACACACACACACACACACACGTACAATGTGTACCTATTAAACATGCAGACTGCAAAATTTTAAATCTTTATCATTGAAGAGGTTTTTTTTGTTTTTGTTTTTTTTTTTAATATTCTTGTGTCTCTATTTTCAGTACTGTTACCAGCAGATAATATTTTTTGTGCCTTGATAAATAGTATAGTATCTTAAAAAGTTGGGGCTGGAGAGATGACTCAACAGTTAAGAGCACTGGCTGCTTTTCTAGAGGACCTGGGTTAACTTCCCAGCACCCACATGGCAGCTCACAGCTGTCTGTAGCTCCTGTTCCAGGGGATCGGATGCCCTCATACAGACATGCATGCAGGAAAAGCACCAATGTACATAAAATAAAAATTATTTTTAAAACTATTTTAAAAGGTGATTTTTCCTGTACCTTGAATTTTCACACACACACACACACACACACATACACACACATATACACACACGCAAAACTAGTTCATTTCTGTGGCTCTCTGATCACGAGACCAGTAACCAAAATAAAACTCAGCATCTGGCAAGTGGGAAATAAAAAAAAAGCCAAATTAGTTAATGTTTCATCTTTCCTGCTCTTCAAGCGATGTGGTAAAAGGAAAAAAAAATTCCTGCAGGGCAAGATGGAATTCTAGCTATCCAGAGCCTAAGCTGGGGGACTTGTCCCAGGAAACCTCCGCTCCTGGTGACTGCTGGGCCGGCTGGGGCTAGCCGAGCCGGATCTGGCTTTTGTTGGGTGACCAGAAGATGAAAAGGTTTCAGGCCTTCCGGTTCCTGCCTTCTCAGCTCCTGGCCAAGCCTGTCCTTTACTAGGGACAACTCTAAACTGCTCGTTGTAGAGGCCCAGACCTAGGGGGAGAAAACCTCCCAAGTCTTCCTGTCCCCCAGAGCATCAGTTTATGAAACTGGTGGGACGGAAAAAGTTCCCTTCCGTCTCAGTGCACCGCAGGCAGGGGCTGGCCGACCATGCATGCCCTATGAAGTGCCTAATTGAGCCTGCTTTAAAACACAAGCATGGGGGCTGGAGAGATGGCTCAGTGGTTAAGAGCATTGCCTGCTCTTCCAAA
>LOJH01045852.1:11919-25434 GCA_001685095.1 Ellobius talpinus
ATACACACAGACAGAATATTGTATACATAATAAATCAATAAATATTTAAAAAAATAAAACACAAGCATGAACGCAAAACCCAGCCCCAAGCTCCACAGGCTGTTTTGATGGTCGGGAGTGGGAGAGCTGAGAGACAGCAGAAGTTAACCTGAGAGCAAACACTTGGGTCTTAATTAGAGGCGTGTGGGGACGGAGGCGTGTGGGGACAGAGGTGGCTGGCTGGTGATTTGTTACGTTCCTCCAGCTCCAGGAGGAAGAGAGGAAGGGAAGAAGGAAGGAAGCAAGAACGAACAACTTCAAGAATTTTAATGGTTGTGATTATGTTTAGCAGCTATGAATTGCTCAGGGACTTAATTTAACCCAAACAGGCTTCAAGTTGGTGCTTGCTCAGTCCCCTGATTGTGTACTACTTCTGTGGTCAGGGCCACCGAGACTCTTCCAGGTGTCAGGGTCACAGTGGTCTGCATTTTTCCAGAAGAGTTCCGGGACTGGATGGTTGGCCCGGTTCTGGGGTGATCCTGAGACTGGGTCATCACAGGGTGACATCAGTAACTCGTGAGGAGGCTGTGGGTGTAGCTCAAATGGTAGATTGCTTGCCTAACATGCATGAAGCCCTGGGTTTGATTCCCTGCATTGCATAAACCCAGCTTGGTGGTACATGCCTGTAATCTCAGCATTTAGCAGGCAAGAGCAAGAGGATCAGGAGTTCAAGGTTCTCTTGGGCTGTGCACTGAAATAGAGGTCACCCTGGGCTACAGGAAGAAATATATACTAAATAAGTGGTCGCCAGGGACATCTGCCCTTTGTGCACAGGAACAGATGTCTTTCAGCCAACTGAGTTCTCTTTCTTTTCCCCCTCAAACAGATCTGTCCGATTCCACATTGTCTTACACTGAAACCGAGGCCACCAACTCCCTCATCACAGCTCCGGGCGAATTCTCAGGTTGGCATATTTTCTTCTCGCTTGTGGCTGTGGCCGGTACCAATGGGGATAGATGTGGGTACATTGATAGATGGAGTTTTGGAAAGATTTTGATTTCTTGTGATTTTTGTGCTCTGATCTGCCCACCCTGTGAATGGGAAGATGGCCAGTATGTATGTGTATATGTGTATGTGTATGTGTGTGTGTGTGTGTGTCTGGTGTTGTTGGAGTTAAGAGCTGGGTGTGGAGTTGCATGCCTGACAGCCTGACTCAGGAGGCTGAGGCAAGAGTTCAAGACCAGCTTGTGCTACAAAGCTGTGTGGTTTGTGTGGGTAGAAACCTGAAAATAACTTGCCAGGTTTTAACCTTCATCTCCACCACGTTTCTCTCATTCCTGTGACTTAGAAAGGCCTCTCCATTGTTGTAGCCGGGGACACTTTCCTAAAGGTGGATGGGTCACACATAAGTTGTCTTCCCTCTGTTCTCAGGGGGAGGGCCTATGGGTAAGCAAAGTGGATAGCTTGGGCAGACTGGCAGGGGAGATGTTTGCTAAAAGCTGGTGGTGTCTATGCCCCGTACTTGGCAGTGGATGGCAGGAAGCAGTGGAAGGAACCCCAGCTTTGGTGCTGTCCCCTAATTGTCTGAAATTCCCAACTTCTGTCCCTAAGGCCCCTCACATTCTTGTGAGAGGGTGGTTAGGGGGAACAGGGGCAGGAGGGCCAGGGACTTGGTTGGTAAGGTCTGAGTGTCCTTCTGCAAGCCTGGCGGGTAGGGTGTGCTGTGTGGCAGCTGGGTTTGTGGCCTGGGGCCAGGGGTGGCTTGCTGAGCCTCTGCATCTTTTCCCGACTCCACACCCAAGCTGTAAAAGCAAGGTAGTGGGGATGAATGGTCACCGTGAGCCGGGGCCCCACCCCAGTACCTTACACCATCTCAGGACAGCTGGGCTGTCAAAACTCATAGGTACAGTGATTCCTTGTGTCCCTCAGGGCCACAGGAACCTTGCTATTCCAG
The DNA here is from genome assembly GCA_001685095.1 of Ellobius talpinus. Classification (NCBI taxonomy): domain Eukaryota; kingdom Metazoa; phylum Chordata; class Mammalia; order Rodentia; family Cricetidae; genus Ellobius; species Ellobius talpinus. The sequence goes on from LOJH01045852.1 coordinate 13,853, forward strand.
CCTGAGCTCCATGCTACTATTGTGACACCCCTTCCCCTCATCTGGAACAGTTCATTGTAGCCTGATGAATATATTCCCAGAGTTCCCCTCTGTCACTTGTCTAAGGTGGCACAGTTCTGGCTGCTCCCAGACACCTGTCCATTTCCCTAGCCTTGCACCCTTCTTTGTCCATTCCCTGGTCTCCCCACAGTCCTGGGAGGAAACCCCAAGAGTGTGACTGTTTTAAGAGATGGAGACGGAGCCAGCCAGTGGTGGCGCACGCCTTTAATCCCAGCACTTGGGAGGCAGAGGCAGGCGGATCTCAGTGAGTTCAAGACCAGCCTGGTCTACCAAGTGAGTTCTAGGACAGCCAGGATTGTTTCACAGAGAAACCCTGTCTCTAAAAACAAACAAACAAACAAACAAAAGAGATGGAGACAGAAAGCAAGACCCATTGTAATGAGCTCATGGCTGCGGTGGTACAGGAATCCAGATCTCCTATTTCCAGCTCCTGTCTGCTCTCTGGTCCCTGGTCCCCTAATCAGGCCACTTTTACTCTCTCCTCTTTTTATTCGGTATATTCTCCCTCCCTCAAAGATCCAGTCCAGGTAGTTAGGTGTGGTGATACACATCTTTAAGGCCAGCACTCTGGAGGCAGAAGCAGGTAGATGTCTGTGATATAGACCAGCCTTGTCTATAGTTCCTACCAGCTGGGGATACATAGTGAGATCTGTCACAAACAACAACAACCCCCACACACACCATGACAAAAACCATGTTAAAGATCCAGCCGGCTAGGTGACACAAAGTTAGACCACAGACCATTCTTTCTCATCTGTCCATGAAGGCAGAAGTCACAGGTGACTCTGGGACAAGGGGCTCTGATTTTTTGTTGTTGTTGTTGTTTCTTTTTTTTTTCTTATGACTCTGGGTTCCTGCCAGCTCTCATGGCTATTGTTAGCTGGGTTTCAGGACAGATTGGCACTTTGACATCCTCTTTCCTTGTTAATAGTGGAGACTTGTGTGTGTCTTTCACAGTGTGTTTGCACCAGAGGAAGCCTGGTGCCTGGTTCCTGCTTGAAGGGCATGAACCTCAGCACACCTCCAGAGGTGGGGACTGTAGGCTGAACTGTGTTGAGGTGTTCTGTGCTGGGGATTTCTGTTTAGATATCTCAGAGCTGAGTCTATAATACTGGGCAATGAAGAGGCCACTGTTGGTCTTGACCATCAAGAAGAAAACGTCTAATGGTTGGCATTCTGAGAGTCTAAGATGAGGGAAGAAAGTTTGGGGTTTCCCATGTGGGAGGATGGAATGAGGTGGTAATGGGCTTTGGGCTGGGCTCCTGATGGCCTGAGTAAGCAAGTGGAACATTTTTTTTGGTCTTCCTGGGCCTTGGGCTTTGTTGGTATTGGCTGTCACCCAAGGGAAGACTAGGGAAGGGGTCCTTTGCAGGTGGGTAAAGGCCCAGGAGGTAGCAGGCCTTTGTGGAGAGTAGAGTCATGGCTACTTCATCCTGTGGGGATAGAGTGATGTCACACAGGAGGGCATCAAGGAGTCCAAAGGTCAGGGGCGGAGTGGGCACAGGGTATGGGTCACACTGGGGCATTTGATGGTCAGGGACCACTGGGTGGCTGCAGTGCCTGTAGTAATGTTGGTGTCCTTTGACCCTCACACTCAGATCAGTACCGGCTGTTCTTTCTCTCCTTGACTCTGTCCTGCCATCCAGTGAGACAGCTGGGATCCTTCCAAGTGTACCCAAAGGGTCCCTTCTTGAACAGCACCCCAAAGCCTAGTCAGACTGTCTTCTCTGCACTGCTTCCTCTCACTGCTGAGTGGACAGTCCCAGTTTGCAGAATGCACATGGGGAGGTTTGGGCAGAATAACTTGGTGGAGACTTGGCCGGCTTCAGTGCCAGAGCTGGGGTGAGGTGAGGGCTCACTGACACAGGACTTGATGAGTCTGTGCAGCCACTGAGCAAGCCGACTGTGCCATCCTTCTCTTCTCCTACGTCCTGAGGGCTTGGTGCCCTTGACGACCTGGTTCCTTTCACATTACAGAATAGACATCTCGCACACAGAGACAGTCACAGCCTGGCAGAACTTCCTGACTCTCTGCAGCTCCTGTTCAGAGTCTCTGTTCTTTCCTGTCCGGTGACTGAGGCCACACTGGGAGATGGCAGGATTTAGGGGTTAGTCACAGGCCCAGGCAGGCAAGGACACGTGAGGAACTGCAGGAAAGGCCTCTTTCTTGGGGATGCTTGAGACTCTGGTGTTATGGTTTCCTTGCTTCATTTAGGTCTGAAGTACCGTCCCCTGTTTGTCCAGGGTCCCCTTAGGTATTCAGTCTTAGCATGGGCTGTCAGTTGGGCTCTGTGGTCTACCCAGGGACACTGAAGGTCAAAGGGCACAGGTGATTGCACCCACGTCACTCAGGTGGGAGAGGTAGATGTGGGACTTCAGCCAGATTCTGGAGACCCTCGTACCCAGTGTCTTCAGTGGGATTTGACTCAAATCCCCGGCCTCGGGGTCTCTTTGGAGAGCATTTTTGGAGCTTTGGTGCTGTGGGTGCCTTGATTCCCTGTGTCTGGAGTGCTGTCCCTTGGCTATCCAAAGTCCCACTCGGCATTTTTCTTACAGCACTAACATTCCTCTCCTGTTCCCTCGAATTCAGTTCATTTGCGGATGAGGTATGTTGGGATTAAAGGAACTCACACCAAGGTGCGAGTGGCTGAGTTACAGCTTCTGGAAGGCAGAATGTGTTCTCCTTCAGAGAACTGCAGAACAAGAGGGCAGAGAGTACTGGTGTTTTGAGGAAAGTTGGTGGGGCAGGCGAGATTCTCCCAGCATCCCCTACTCCAGCCTAGAAGGAGAGTGCTCCTGACATGGGACCTTTGTGCCCTGGCTGAGGGAAAGAAGGAAGGAGCCTCTGCCCGTCCAGGCTGTGTGCTGGCTGTCCTGTGAACTCGAGTCATTTCATGAGAACTCAAGGTTGTGGGCCTCTGAACACTTAGGCCTGCCTAATCCCGTGCCAGGGCACCTGCCTGGTATTTTGCACCTCACCATCACCCTTTGTTGAGTAATTAAGAGCCTATCAGATAATTGGCCAGGTGTTTATTTAAATAGCCCGGAATTATCTGTATGCCGTTAAGCTGCTGGTAGCGAGGACTAGGCAGTCGCTTCCATTGGCCTTGACTCTGTGTACTGGCTTCTCAGTCTGAGCTCTATCGGTGAGGGCATACTTAGGAGAAGGCAGTACCGCTGCGGTAATGGGGCTGGGCTAGATCTGGTGTCTACCCAATTAGAAGCTCCTTAGGGACCTAGGCCCTATTCATGCTTACATTCTCCATGCTGTTTGGAGACAGGCTTAGAGAAATTAAGAGATTGGCTGTGAACCACACAGCAAGTGTTGGTAGCTGGAGCTAAGTCAAAAAGTAGGTGGACCTGTGTTGTTTTTCCACCTGCTGCCTTGTAGGGATGGGTACCTGTCCTATGACTGTTGCCTCTCGGCTGAGTGTTCATTCTTTGCTCATATCTTCAGGCACAGATGACAATGTCACTGTTTCTCCTTGATTGCCGGGATCACACAGGCCTTGTCTAGTATAAGCTCTGTGTCTCTGTGTCCCTAAGGGCTCCGTCAGCTTCAGCCAGCACACATCTAGGCTTGAAGCAGCGGCGAATGACAGACAGGGGCTTCGCAACAGTTAGCTCTGGGTTCAAGTCCCTGCCCTGCCTCCTGATTTGTTGAAAGGGGGTGGTTGCTTAGCCACCTCAGTTTTCCCACTTGTGGAATGGGGACAATAATAACATGACCTTTAAAGAAGGTAACTGAGCCTCTGGTCAGTTAGCTGTGTAGTCCTGTGTGAGGTGTGTGGCTATTAAGAGGTATCTGGCCAGGAGGTGAGACCTGTATCAATTCTGCCCTTCAGGTGCCCATATCAGGTGCTGCGGCAGGAGGCAATTGGGAACCTCCTGTTGAGAGGCAGCCAGAAGTCTCAGAAGAGGGGGTACCCAGGTGGGGTTTTAAAGGATGGCTGGAAGTCTGCCATCCGTTCCTTCGTTTATTTATATGTGCATACATGTGTGAGCTTGAATGCCACAGTATGCATGTGGAGATTACATGACAGCCTGTGGGATTTGGCTCTCTCCTACCACCTATGTGTGTCCCGGGGATGCAACTCAGTTGTCAGGGCTGGTAGCAGGCACTTTTACCTGATGAACCATCTCACCAGTCCTGGGTCAGATTTTAGCCAACATTATTTCCAAGTCCATAGCATGCAGGGATATAGGGCCAGCTTAGTGAGTTTCAGTGCAGTCACAGCTAGTGGCCAGTGGGGCCTGGATGTTACTGTCACCGAATGGTGTTCCTGGGGGGAGCCTTAGGGACACTGGGTGGTTTGAAGAATGGGGACAGTGAGGAGGAAATGCTAGCTGAAAGGCGGTTTTCTTCGGCTTTGGAGTGAGGATGGTGGTGCTCTGTGGGGGGTGGGGCGGACTCATACTTGATCCCGGGGCCTCCCTGGATTAGAGAGGCACCTTGGAGTGATGGCAGGGGAAGAAGTGAGGCCCAGTGCTGTCCCCACATGAGTGGTGTCTGCAACATGAGTGGTGTCTGCAACTTGCAAACCCCATCCCAGTGTTTTTTGTTTTTAATCTCCATTTCCCTCCTCTAAGCTCCTCGCAGTTCACAGAGGCTGCCTTCTCCCAGGCTGGATGCTGGAGGTGATAGGGCTTGCAGAGTGATAGAGGTGGCTGCTGCAGGACCGTGTGCATGTGCATGTGTGTGTGTGCGTGTGCGTGTGTGTGCGTGTGTGTGTGTGTGTGTGTGCACGTGTGTGTGGTGCGTCCAAGGGCACCTTCAGGAACATGCCAGGGAGCATCATGAGAGAAGGCGTCTTAGCTTTACCCTTTCCTGCCGTGACCCCAAGCCAGCAAGATCCTTGCCTCCCACATCTCAGACTGTGGTGCTGCACAGGAGTCCATTGGGTCAGGGATTTCAGGCTCCATGGTGCCGGTGTGCCCCTGGATGTTGGTTCCAGATCTTAGACTTTAGGAGGAGGATGCAAAGCTGGCCTTTATGGCCTACACCATCTTAGCTGCTCTTCTCATTATTGTCCTGAAGCACAGTGGTGGCTTGAGACACAGCAACCCAGGCGGAGAGGACCGGTGTCCCGGATGCCAGAACTCTGTTGGGAATGTGGGTGTTAGGAAAAGCTTCACAGAACGGGCCATTCTGGGTTGGGCTTTGTAGGCTGACTAAGCGCCCGCTCAGAACAGACTGTAAGTGTTCTCTTACTAAAGGGAACAGCTTGTGTAGAAATAGCTGAAGGTAGACGTGGGAGGGATGGGAGGATGTAGAGAGACGAATCCTGAGACGTTGTCCTGTATGTTGAAGGAATGGTTAAAACAGAGGGATTATAGCCACTGGGGCCAGGGAACCCTAGGAAATCCTTGGTCCTAAAAGGACGTTGTGTAGCATCAGGCTGTCTCATAGCAGGGGCTCATTTTGTGAGCAGAGAAATCCTGATAGAGTTCATGAAGATCAAGACAGAGCAATCATCACACATAAATTTAATGACCTTGGGAGCACAGAGCCCTGTGCCAGGCGCTTTCTCAAGTGCCATACATCTATGAGTTCATGGAATTTTCCAGCACCTCTATGAGCAGCCGCTTTATTAGCCAAATTAAAGGAAGAAATGACTGAGGCTCAGAGAGGTTAAGTTGCTTGTCTTGGTTCACTCAGCTGGAAAGCGGTAGAATTTGGAAGCTGGAAAGCTTGGCTGGCCCCCATGGGGTCTCCCAGCGTCTAATAAGGTGCTCTGTCTACCCCCTGGAAAGTGCAAAGTCTTTGAGCTTCTGGGGCTTCTTTGCCCTCAGGGAACTAAGATTCAGCATGAACAGATGTCTGTTGACTCCAGATAGGGCACCAGTGACCAGCATTAGGATTTTACCCCAATCCAGCTTGGAGAACCAGCGAGTTTACTGGTTTACTCACAGAACATGGGTGAAGGGTACTTAGAGTAGCTTTTATGACTCCAAAGTGTCCACATCACTGCAAAGTTCCACCCCATCATGAATGGCGATGTCATGGGAGCTGTACCGTAGTCTCCTTGCTGTTAACGTTCCTCTTCTACACCCTAGCACCTTCCAAGAGCCCTGTGACTGGGGAAAGGCAGAGGCAGTAATGGCTGGACTCCCAGGATCTTGTGATCCTCACCTCCCTCTCCCTAACTAGGGACTGTCAACAGCTCCTTGACTGTTACCATAGACCTAGCTTTCATTGTATCATTCTGCTGAATTAGTTGCCAGGGCTGCTGGGCCAAGATGGCGGTGGAGTAGCAGGCGTGTTGTCCTATGCCACAAGGCATCTCTGCTCCTCGGCTGGTGGCGGGAAAGAAGTGAATTAATTACCAGGGAGCCGCTGGGCTTGGCGTGTGCGGCTCGGGGCGGGGGCTGTAGATTTTTTCTGGGGTGATCTGACTCTAAGCTAGATTAGATGGCCTCACTCTGGTCTGTGGCACTGTGAAAGCAGCAGGTTTTTTGAGGACCTTCCGGAAGGGGCAGTTAGCTACCCCTGTCTAATTTTGGCCATGTGCACCCTTGGCCTTCCCTCACACTTTCTCTCTAGCCCAGTCTCTCCTAGAATCTGCAGCACTCAGGGGCTGCACTTGAAAGTTTCTTTGTCTGGGTTGAGTGGCATCTGTCATGAAGAAAATATCCCCTGAAGATGCTTGACCAGATATTTTCGTACGAAACAGTTTCCTTCCATGGTCCTTGGCTGCTTGTCCCCTTTTTGTGGAAAGAATAATTGAGATGCATGGGCCTGTCCCCACGGTCCCCAGCCTGAGAGGGTAAAGTCTGAGGTACTGAACGCCACAGAGCAGTCTATTGCCGCCCCCCCTACCCTGAGCCCTGGGTTAGAAGGTCCTACTCATCTTATGGTAGAAGTTTCTGGATTCAGATAAACAGAGGTCTCAGGTTTGGAGCTGACCTCAAATCCACCAGCCCTGACTGTGAGGTGAATCCTTGCCAGCACACTGGTGACCTTTAAGAGAGGAGTGAGGGGCTGGGTAAGTGGTTTAGTTGGTAGAGAGCTTGCTTAGCATGCACACAGCCCTGAGTTCAATCCCTAGCACCTCATATACGGGGTGTGGTGGCCATACCTGTGATGGCAGCACTTGGAAGGTGGAGGCAAGAGGATCAGATGTTCAAGATCATCCTCCGCTACATAGTGAACCGGGGGTCAGTCTGGGCTACATGAGACCCTGACTCAAAAAACCTATGAGTGATTTTATTCTCTGAGTCACCTAGGATCAGGCTAGAGTGGACAGAGCTGGAGAAGCCAACCATCATTGCCTGGTTGGGGTGGTGCCAGATTGGTGAGGTGATAGGAAGGTCACTCAGTGTGAGCTTGGGAAGGACTGGGCTGGCTGGCCTGTGTACAAAGAGGGCTCAGAATCAAGGAATTCCACTGAAAGACCCATTTTATGGATGGAAAGGCCATGTGGTGGCAGTTTGAAATGACCAAGAGGCAGAAGGCCTGGGCTTTCTCGGTCCCTGGCTGGGTGGTGCTACTTTCATACTTGGGAACTGCTGGGGCTGTCTCTGTTCTCTGCTCAGCGAAACAGATGCTCTAGATGGGCAGCCATGCAGAATTCGGACAGAACCAGTTCTGTGTTCCAGACCAGACGCTAGAGTTTCTTCAGCTAGACTGGAAGCCCCAGCAATCCTCCTGCCTCTGTGCCATTCAGGCTGGGACTACAATTGTGTTCAGGACCACACCCAATACTTATGTGGGTGTTGGGCTTTGAACTTTGGTCCCAAAGTCTGCAGAGCCATGCTCTTATTACTGATCTGTCTCTCTGGGCCCCATATCTAGTTTCTTTCATTCAGCAGAGTGTGGGTGTCAACGCTCAGGGCTGCTGGGGTCTGACTGCCTGCCGTTCTCACTTCTGGGTGGAGTTTTGTGGGACAGGTGGAGGATCAGTGAGCTCTATGTGTCTAGGTCACCTATATCACAGTTCCAGGAATCTGGGGCCCCTAGTTTGAAGCTCCTATCCGTGATGCAACAATAAACATTTCCGAGCTGGCCTTCTCAAAGACAGAGGGGTAATTTCTTTTGGACACATACCTGGGAGTGGAGATGCTGACTGGCCATTATTAGCTCATCACCTTTTACTAAAGGCTCTGGGGATTGCTTCCAAGGTCATAGCCTAGGTGTGCGTGTATATGTCTGTGTATATTCAGGTGTATTTGAAGGCCCGGGTGGAGGGGACCTTAGGTGTCATTCCTTGAGATGCCATCCACCTTGGGTTTTGAGACATAGTCTCTCCACTGGCCTGCAGCCTGCCGAGTAAGCAGGGTTGGCTGGCCAATGAGCCCCCAGCAAGCTACCTGTCTTCACTTCCCCAGTGCTGGGGAGTACAAGCACATGCTACCATGTCTGGTTTTTTGTTTTGCTTTTGCCCATCCCTTTAATGTGGGCCCTGGGGATTGAACTCGGGTCCTCATGTTCACAAAGCAAGCCTTTACAGACTGAACCTTGGAGACAGTCTCTTGTGCATCCTCCTGTCAGGAAGGCAATTGGAGGGGAGGTTTTGCTCGTTCTAAGCAGCAGAACTGGGCCTAGACATGGGGTGTCTCCTCTGAGTCCAGGACACTGCCCACATGACAGCAATGCCCAACCTGTCACTCAAATAGATCTGAGTGCTGAGCCTTGAGCTTCTCAAGCAGAGGCCCTGGGCAGTACACTCTGGGAAAAACAAAAAGGAGAAAAGAGTGGAAGGAAACTCAGCACTGGAAAAGAAGCATGTCTCCAATAAGCCAGGCCTTTCACCAGGAGCCAAAATAGGACATTCCTGGGCCCCAGGAGCCACAGCCAGCTTGGCTTCTCTGAGCTGTAAATCTTGCCGGGAGCTGGGTTGAGATCGTCCCTGGGACACAGAGACAGACAGTGTCCTTTGGCTGTTTGGTGATGCCTGGCTTCGTGGGCAACTTCATCATCTTCTCAGTGTGTTTGCTGTGGCCCAGGTGCCAGGGGCTTCTTGTAGGCTGCAGGAGGAGCAGTGTGCCACTTACCCTAAGGGTCTCCTCTGCCTGCCCATCCTCCCTTTCTTGGGTACTTTGATGGGTAAGAGGTGTTTATAGGCTTGATTCATGACCCAGTTACCAGGGCTTTCCACGGAAATAACTTATTAAAGGGGCCGTGCACACAGTAACACTGAAGTCAAGAGGGTGGTGTGCATCAAAGACAACACTGCGGCCTGCAGTCAGAGCTTCGAGGGGTCGAGGGCTGGAGACAAGGACCAAGCCTCGGAGGGACAGGCAGGGGGTGGCTGTGCTGCAGAGAAAACACTTAGGCTTAAGAAAGTACCACAGCCAAACTGACATTCAAGCTATTGGAAAGAAACACATGAGCTGGGATCTGTGTATGGGTGGGGGTGGGGTGTGTATGGCCCAAGGTCCCAGGCCAACCCCACCCACAAGGAATGGGGACACACATCCAGTGCTTAAGCTCTGCTGTCATGCCCCTTGGCACAGGGCTGTTTGTGGGAGGAAATGCCAAGGATGCACACTGCCGGGCGCCAGCCCTAGGAGGATGGGCAGAGCCATCTGGTGGAGAAGAGAGGTTCCGGGAGAGGAGTCTTTCAGGCCTTCCCTGCCCAGGTTCTTGTCCTTTTGATTCAGTATCCTATTTGATTTGGTTTGTTTATTTTGAGATAGTCTCCTGTAGCCCAGGCTAGCTTTGAACTTGTTACATAGCAGAGAATGGCCTTGAACTTCTGATTCTCCTGCTTCCATGTCCCGAGGGCTGGGAATATAGGCTTGTGCCACTGTGCCCAGCTTTCCATGGCCTGTGGATCTAACCCAGGGTTTTGTACATGCTAGGCAAGCACTCTACTGCCTGAGCCACATCCTCAGACTCTGTATGTTTTTTTTTCTCTTTTTGCCTTTGTGTGTGTGTGTGGTATTCATGCATGTGTATGTGCGATGATGTATATGATGTACATGTACAGAGATGGATGCTAGATGTTTTCTATGGCTTTGCCACCCGCCTTAGTTTCTGAGACAGTCTTTCACTGCTCTGGCTTGAGCTGACTGTTTTTTAGGCTGGGGTCTGCCTGATTTTGCTCACTTCCCCTGCTCCAGGATGGGGGTTCTGAGTACAGTGGTATATGTGCATGGCACCACCCCCAACTTTTACTTGAGTGTGAAGATTTGAACTCAGATTCTTGTGTGTTGCTTACACTTCACCTGCTAAGAGATTTCCACCCCTAATTTGGTTTTGAAGTTTACTAAAAGCCCTCCTTTTCCAGGAAGGCTTTGCAGACTGCAGCCCTCAGTGGCTTCTCTTTTCTGTGCTTTTAGTGACTGTTCTATTTCTACTGCGCTTGTGCAGAGGACTGACATTGTATAGACCTTCTGTCCCCTGCGAGACAATGCATGGCTTTTGGGCAGGACCTGGGTCCGCTTCTGCCCTTTGGCAGCACCTCATGATGGAGGTGTGGTTCAGTCGCTCCCTTATGTCTAGACTCTTTGATGCAGTCATGATGGTCACAGCAGGTGTATCATAGTGAACAAGTACAGAATGAGGGGCAGACATCATGCTGTGTTTCTTATTCTGCACACTTACTCATTCCTAATAAGATAGGACCAATAGTTATTTGTGTCCATTTTATGGAAGGAAAACCAAGGCTCAGAATGGAGAAGTAAGGTGCCCAAGGTTGACAAGTGAGTAGGATAGCTGGTACCTGCACCCAGATCCGCCTGTCTCCAGAGCCTGTAACCCAGGAAAGACACTGTACCTCTCTAGGCTGGCATGGCCCCTAGGCTCTATCACTCAGTTCACCTGTAGCTAGAAAAATAAATCAAGCCGTCTGGAGCCAGCAGGGTTTGTTTGGCCCAGGTGGTTTTTTGAGAGAGGGTTTCTCTCTAGCTTTGGAACCTGTCCTGAAACTAGCTCTTGTAGATCAGACTGGCCTCACAGAGATCCACCTGTCTCTGCCTCTCGATTGCTGGGATTAAAGGAGTGCCACTACTGCCTGGCACATTGTGTGTTCCTGAAGCTTTGTTTTGAAGTATCCTGTTGCATGAAGTTTGCCCCTTTGTAACCATTACCACACAATTAAGCTAGAAAATAGGGCTACTAGGGAAGCGTAGTCATAGGGTGCTCTTATATAGGCTTGCTGTGTGTATACGATACCATGAGTTTAATACCCAAGCATCTGAAACACTAGGTAGGACTGGGCAGGAGGTTCCCGCCTGTAATCCCAGCATGGAGAGGTAGAGGCAGGAGAATCAGTTCCAGGTTGTAGCACAATTAATAAAAACCCAGAGACAGATATTGGGGTTCAACCTGAAGGTCAGACAGAAAAGCAAAACAGCCAACCACTGACTCTTACCTCTACCTCAGTTCAAAATGGAGATCCTGCCTCCAGGAATCTCAGAAAGACACTGTGCCTGAGAGCTGTCTCCTCCCATCTTAGATTCCTCTCTAGGGCTGTGATTAAAGGCGTGCACCACTACCGCCCGGTTTCTGTGGTAAACTAGCATGGCTACTGGGATTAAAGGTGTGTGTCACCACTGCCTGCTCTGTAAGGCTGATC
>LOJH01045853.1:8386-20946 GCA_001685095.1 Ellobius talpinus
AGAGAAGAGAAGAGAAGAGAAGAGAAGAGAAGAGAAGAGAAGAGAAGAGGGAAGGAAGGCAGAGAGGGAGGGAGGAAGAGGTATATGTCCTTTTTAAGACAGTACATTCTGAACTCTCTTATTCTCTACACCTTGGCCATCTATTGAAAATATAAGTTTCTCTGATGAGGGCTGAGAGATCCATTAATTTATGGGTATGCTGATAAATCATTAGTAGTTGATTCTACGTCTATCTAGCAGAATAATAGTAATAAGTTCTCTTCTATGGTCTATGATTTCTCTAGTCTAAAGTTCTTGACCCATTAATAGTGTCAGGAATGGGCCCCATGTTGTGGAACAATTCTTAAATTTAACTGGAAAGTGGTTGGTTACTCCTATGACATTTGTGCCACTATTGCACTATGGGCATATTTTATCTGGCCAGTCATCATTGTATCTCACACAATCCGCAGCTGGACAAGACTGATGATTACTTTTCACTTCCATTGGTGTGCATAGCACCTTCCAGTACTATGAAAGCTATTCAGTAGGAGTGAAGCTTCTATATCAGTAAGGCTTAATTTCTCGATGCTCAGGTGTGTGGTGTCTTCAGCAACAGGATCATATCCTCATATCTTCAAGCTCTAGAGATTAATCAACAGCACTGGCAATAGCCTAAAAGGTTTGGAGATCTTTGGAACCTCAATGACCAAGAATTCTATTGACTTTTTTGTTAGCCTGTGCTGTCTGTAGCTGTCTGTAACAGTACTGTTGTCTTTCTAAAAGGGAGATTGCACTTTAAGTCTTTTCTTCAGAAGCTTCTGAAGAAAGTTTCCAAATGACTTTTTCAAAGTCTTTAGTTCTATTTCTGTTCCCCAGTATTCTCTCCTCTGCCCTTTCCTCTCCTTTGACCTTCCCTACTGCAGAATCTCCTTTAACCCTTTATACCTATTTATCTTCCAAATATTTAACACTGACTCTAAGTTTTTTGCTACAAAGAATTTTTCAAGATATCTAGTCCTAATCCACTTTCTAAGTTTGAAAATTTATCATCATTAAAGTCACTCAAAAATATGTGGAAAGAGTTTGAAGGAAATTATAAAAGGTTATAAAATATAATTAGCAAAGTAATTAGAACAAATGTCTGATCTCTTTAGGCAGTATCTTTCAACAGAAAAATGATCACTTGCACCTACATGTGTCATGGTAGGTTTGTAAATAGACAAATAAGACAGTTCTCTACTGGAATGGATTGTAGAGCATTTAGATAGCAAGGTACCCTGTCTCCTCATCTGCATTCACTTCCCAGTCCTTACGTCTTCACTGTTGTTCTGATGCTCTCATATCCTGACTCCAAAGTTTCTCATCAGTCATGGAACCACAGGACTCACTGCTCATCAGAACCTTGTTTGTATGTTTTTAACAGATTAAGGGATTACACAGATCTAAAACTATTAATCTTCACTAGTAGGTACCACATCTGGTAGAATTAGGATTTGAGCATGAAACTTACTAAGAGTTCAGACAAATAGTCATAAAAGATAAATTTCATCATTTCTTAATTTAATAAGTTACTTTTAAATTTTGAGATTCTAGTATAATTAGAATCTTCCCTTTGCTCCCTTTAAGCCCTCCCAACACCCACCCTTATTCTGTTTCAAACTCAAGGCCTCATTTTTCATTAATTGTTGTTACATGCATCTATGTATATACATATTTGCTTCTAAATACAACCTGCCCAGTCTTATCATGTTACCTGTCTGTGTTTTTCAGGGCTGACCATTTGGTATTAGATAACTAGTTGCTTGCTCTTCCTTGGAGAAGATTGTTCCTCCCACTCTCAGCAGTCCTTCCATAGGAATTATTGTCTGAAAACTTTTGTTTTCCAACTTTGCTTCTCTGTATCACAAAGCAAAATTTGGAAAACTAATTATGGCAAGAGTTGCCTTTACAGTAATTATTCTTTTTCCTTTTTCCTAAAATTATGATTAGTCATGAAAAATAGTGAGGAGGGAGCAGAGATTTTTATAAAAAGTTAACTCAGTTTAATTTCCGCAACATGGTGTTTCCCATTTCACACTGTAGGTAAGAGAGAACTCCCTTCTATGTTAGGAAGATAGCAGAGTACACAATGTCTTACTGGACAGATACAGCCACAGTGATTTACATATAATGTGCATGATCACAGATAGCCACAGTCCAGCGAAGGATGCCATAAAATAAAATGAAGAGTTACACTGAAGTCCTTCATTGCTGAAGGACTATAAAGGAGGCCTTTGCAGTATCAAGAGGATGCTGTGTCATCTGATTCCACAGAGGCATATTGAAATAATCCCACTGGAACTGAAAGCTTCTTCTAAGGCATAAGTAGGAACAGCACCTGGTCTTTTGAGAAGAGGGGTTATCTGGCTAATGGGTCACATCTAAATGAATGTAAAGAAAAGGCAAGTTATAACTAGATACTGGAGGTTCTCTCAACTTACCAGATGACAAGCCACATATAATATTGAATATATTTGGAGTATTAGACTACACATGACCTTCATTATAGTAATAGCTATAAAGAGAAGAGAAGAGATACAAGAAATTCTGTCAGACTCTGTATAGAAGGCTAAGCAAAGCAGGAAAACTGTTTAATGGCACTGTTCCCCTTCCCAGCAATGTTTTTCTATATACTTCTTACTGTCACTCTTTAGCCACAAAGAATCACTTGTGCTCCTTGAACTTTGTCTCTTTTATATTTTGTGGTATTGACTTGCTCTAAATCTCAGTTCACATAGAAATTTTTCTTCATTGTGAAGATCCAAATGTCTTTTCTTGATATCACAGCAGTCCAAAATTTATTCATTCCCTGGTTAGGAATACATTTTGCATATCTTAAGAATACTGATGATCTTAGAAATTAATCTTGTGTACCCTGTTTAGCTTGCAAACTTTATTGTGTCCTAGAAACTACATCTGTATTGATCCCGGCAATTGTCATTATATTCTGCTTCTGAGAAAGGTATAAAACGTTGGATTGGTTTCAATAAAATTGACACAAGTTTAAAAAAAGAAAGAAAACTGAATCATGAGATGATGGCTCAGCAGTTAAGTGCTTGCCACTCATGTGTGAGAACCGGATTTAAGATTCCTAAAACTCACATAAATGCAGGGTGAGCATAGTGGTCCCCTGTATTTCCAGTTTTAGAAGGTGGAGACAAAGAACTCACAAAGCAAACTCTCTAGCAATCCTGGAGTTCTGTGAATTTGATTGAGAAACTTGGCCTCAATGAATTAAAGTATAAAAGCAGTAGCAGACAATTTCCAACATTAATCTTGAACCTTCTGATGCATACGTGTGCATTTTTTTTCAATTTTATCTCTAGTCTACTAGGCCTTTTGTTCCATTGGGGTCAGTGGATCAATAAAGATATTTAGATTAGACTGAAGAACAAACTGAGGAAGAAACAGAATCAATAGATAAATGCATCAGATAAATAATATTATCACAGTTTTCTCAGTAAAATACTATGGAGAAGAGATTTAAACTGAGTGTTTTAACAAACAAATGTTTGTTACATATTACTATTCAACTCCTTTGTCATCAAAGACTGTAGCATGTGATCAACACTCATGAAATAACTTTTTTCAGCCCAAATCAAATGAAGTCAATAGTTTGGTCTATTGAAAAATACTACAGGCAAACATAATTCTTATGCTACTTGAAATATTGAACTATAACAAATGAATGTCAAAAATGATCTCCTAAAGCTATAAAAGACAATGAATATTGGCAAGAAAGCCTATGACTCTGAATGGTCTCATTGCCCACTCTATGTTAAATAGAAGGGTTTTGGGGAAGCAAAATGTCTTAAAATTTTACTAAAATTTATTTCTGTTAATTGACTATAATGACTAGTTTGTCAAATGTATCATCTTGACTCATTCCTAATAGCCATAAAATATTACTTTTATTCCATGATACAATATTTTATTAAATATATTTAAGCCTCCATTACCAAAAGCCAAAAGAGCATGGGAAATATACAACCACAGTTTAAAGAACTGGGACCATTAAAAGTATATTCCCATCCTGGCAGTGGTGGCACATGCCTTTAATCTCAGTACTCAAGAGGCAGAGGCAAGCAGATCTCTGTGAGTTTGAGGCCAGCCTAGTCTACAAGAGCTAGTTCCAGGACAGGCTTCAAAAACTACAGAGAATCTCTGTCTTGAAAACCTTTAAAAAAAAGCCCCCCAAAAAATATATTCTTGTCATGTGATGTGTTTATGAACTATGCAATCTGAGGAGCTCTCTGTTGGTGTCATTAGTTCTGGAAGATTTAGTGGATTTGAACTGCTCCTCCCACACAGAAGGTGGTTGTGCTTTATTTTTTATTGTCTTGTTTGCATTTTTAGGTTTTACATACTTGCCATTAGTCTCAAACTCATTCCATCAAAGCTTCCTTGCAGGAGGATTCACACCTGACTTTCCTTTCATTAAGAGCATCTGAAGAATTGTCCTTCCCTCCAACCAGTGCTTCCCTCCCTATAATATCCCTTCTCTCTCTCTCTCAGCATCACAAAGAATAGGGTTGTTTGTGAGCCCTGGCTTATTCAGTTCTTCTCAAAGTTAAATTGCTTCCAATTCCCTTTAATATTTTCTCATAAAAAGAAAGTATTATGTCATTCTCATTTTATGAGAATATAAATATATTCTAGCAACTAACAGAAAAAGTATTACAGAAAAGAATCCAAACTCATTACCTCTCACTCAGTATTTCAGTGAATATGCTTGCTCTTATTGCTGGGAAGGGATCAGAACAAGTCTGAGAAACACCCGATGGAGTCTGAGCTGCAGGCCAATCACACACCCTAGTTGTGCTGCTTTGGGGGACTTTATGAGGCTTTGCTGATTACCAAATTCTTTGTTGAGTTATGAAGGTGATAACGATAGTATCACATCCTCAAGTTTGCAATACAGAAACTATCACAGCTATCTTCCACAGTTGATAAGGGTCACTAAATCTAAAAGTATCCCTTCCAGCAGAAGATCTTTTGTAACTATTGAATGAAAGTACAGTAGATGGATCTTATTGTGTCCTACCACCCAGCCAAACTCTGCAGATCCTTCCCCAAGATTTAGCCAAATGAATCCTCCTGATCCTTCCCTCTATGCACCTTCCCCAGCTTCCAAGATCTACCCCTTGTGCTACATCAAGTGCCTTAGTCTAATCCTATCAACACTGCCTATACAACAACCAATCTCTAAGCTTCCTCCAGGACTTCACAGCCTGCCTCCTACAGACAGGACCCTCCCACACTACATCCACCTTTCCACTCAGACAGGTCCTGAATATTCTTCTCCAGGGTTTAGCCAGGTGAGTCTACCTGATCCTTCCCACCACACACTCTCAACAATACCAGTTCTATTCCCAAACTCCAGTCTTGAATGTGGATGCACATCCTGCACATCAACACAGTCTCTTGTGTCCACCTGACTTTAGTCCACCTACACCATATACAAATCCTAGGCCCAACTTGACATACATATCCTTTCTTTGGCCCCAAACTGTTTCATCCATATCAGACATGGGACTAACAAAACAAGGCTATCTACCCAGACCTCATCATAAAAATTGGTGTAGGAGGCCCTTCTGTATTTGTGTTGCTTTCATTGGTTATTAAAGAAACTACCTTGGCCTTTTGATAGGGTGGATCTCAGGTAGGCAGGGAAGACAGAACAGAATTCTGGGAAGAAGGGCAGAGTAGCAGGCACCATGAATCTCCGGCCTGAGACGGAAGTAGGTTAGAATCTTGCCAGTAAGCCACAGTCATGTGGTGATTCTATGCAGATTTAATAGAAATGGATTAATCAAGATGTGAGAGTTAGCCAATAAGAGGATAGAGCTAATGGGCCAGGCAGTAATTTAATTAATACAGTTTCTGTGTGGTTATTTTCGGGGTTAAGCTAGCCGGGCGGCTAGGATGCAGCCCACTCCTCTTACTACAAAAAATAAAAACAATATAAGTGATCAAGTCAGTATTTTCCTCTCTAACCACATCAGTTTGCCCATGGAAATTATCTCGATGAATCCCAGGTCACAGAGTTGAAAACAACAATCACAAGTTTTATAAAAGAATTCAAAGAGTTGAAAGATATAAACAGCTCAATGAGCTTAAGGAGTTTAAAAAGCAAAAATAGCTAAGCGATGCACAGTGAAATGCAGACTTGTGGCTGATAGAAATGGTGAAGATGCAGACTAGAGTACGAAAACAATTCAATAAACAGACAGAAACATTGAAGAGCACTAGAGCTAAATTTAAGATGGAATAAAAAACATCCAAAACCCAATGAGAAAACTCAGATGACAACTTTACAGGAAGAATGAATCAAACAAAATATAGAATAGGACTTGGAGATAAAGTAGAGGGTCTAGGTGAAATAAGCAAAGAATATGATTTTCAAAGAAACACAGAAAAGTAGCATACAGAAAATGTGGGATGCCATGAAAAGACAAAACTTTAAATTATAAGAATAAAGGAAGGAGAAACATTCCAGGTTAATGGCATAAACCAAATTTTTAACAAGATCACAAAAGAAAACTTCCCTAAACTTAAAAACATACCTATACAAATATGTTATGTACTCGGAACACCAAATAGATAAGCCAAAAAAAACCCACAGCATACTATAGTTAAAATACTAATCATATGGATCAAAGAAAAACTATTGAAAACTGCAGGAGGAAAAAATACAAGTCACATACACAGGAAAACCCATTGGAATAACAGATGATTTCTAACAGAAACTGAAAGCCAGAAGAACCTGTAGCAATATACTCCAAGCTCCAAAATACCATGACAGCCAACCTAGACTAAAATACCTAGCAAAACTATCTATTCTTGTTGGAGAAGAAAAAAATGTATAATATAAACAGCCTAAAAATTATATCCAACAAATTAAGTCTAAAAATATAGGAAGCAAAATTTTATACTGAAGAAACTTAGAAATATGAAGCCAAAAACATTGAAAGATCAGAGAGAACAAAAATCAACAATGCCACATCTACAACACACACTTTCAAGGATAACTTTAAATATTATTGGCCTCAATTCTCTAAAAAAAAAGACACTATCTTTGTAATAGATCAAGAATCAAAATGCATATAACTTATATCTACCAGAAACACATCTTATCTAAAAATAGGCACTACATTAGAATAAAAGGGTGGACAAAAGTACTCTCTCATCAACTAGTACTAAGAAGCAAGCAGTTATTGCTATCCTAATATCTAACAAGACTGATTTCAAAGTAAAACTACTTCAAAACAGATAAAGGACGTTTCATTGTAATCAAGAAAACACTCAACAAAGAAAACATTACTATCCTAACCATTGGATATACCAAACTATAGTGTATCCAATTTCATTTTTTCAAAAGGATATTACTGGAGTTCAGATACAGATTGAGGTCAATCCATTAGTAGTAGGTGATTTTAGTATTCCATTTTCAACAATGAACAAAAATAAGAATATAAACATCAGAATAAAATAGCATTAGATATCAAATGGACCAGCTTTCTTCATACAAGAAGGCTCTATAAAAGCTTCCAAGGAAGGAAAGCAAGCAATAGTCCTACCTAGGAGTGGCACCTATAAACCACAACACTGTCCAGTATGGCGTGATGACCTTAAGGGTAAAGCAGTGGCATTCATATTTTGATAGCAACAAACAGCTCTCCAATTTGACTTAAGGTCAACTGAGTAAGAGGAAAATAATGCCTGGTACTAGAAATCTAGTCAACTACCCATGGCTAGTAAACTTATGGAAATCTTGGAGGAGAATCTATGACTGACTGTCACTTAATTAAACCAGCTTAATCCCTATCTACATTCTAAATATTTATCTTTATACCCACAGATGAGTGTAGCTCTTGGCCCTCATTAAGGACAACAGAAACGGCACTACAGAACCCACAACCAACCAAAACCCAGAGTTGTGGAAACCAGTCGCAAGTGATACATCTATAAAACAACTCCTGCACCTAAGACTCAAGGATCTTTGTAGAAGAAAGGGGTAGAAGGATTGTAAGAGCAGAGTTCTCTGTGGGATTGTGTCTTCTATAAATGTCAAGGAAGCTACACCTGTGACATTTCACCAACGTGGCTGTTTAAACAATGTCTGAAAAAGGACAGTACCAATAGGCATGGTACCAAACATGGAAGAGGGAAAGCTCATAAGATCTCAACCTTAGAAAAAGAGATACAGGTCAAAACATACAGATATTGCATTCTATTCATACACAAATTATATGAACTAAACAGGGTGTGTGTGTGTCTGTGTGTGTAAAACAATATTTTAGGAAGAGACCATAAATTTGAATGAGAAATTGAGAGCACATGGGAGAGATTAGAGGGAGGAAATAGGTAGAAGGGGGGACATTTTATAATTATTATGTATTTTTTAAAAAATGAAACCAACAGACAAATAAGTAAGATTCACAAGTTCTCTAAAGGGAATGTGTACATATCTGACAACCACTTAATACAATCAGTTAATACAAATTTGAATCCTGGGCATCTCTTCATTGATTTAAAAACAATTAATGGTCCTTGGTCCTGCCTCAAAGCAATGTGCTAGACTTTGCTGACTCTCCATGTCTTATGCTCTCTGAGGAGTAAATGGGAGGGGGTGGAGAGGAAGGTGGAGGGAACAGGAGGAGGGGAGGGAGTGGGATCTGGGAGTGGTGTGTAAAATGAGAAAAGTTAGTATTTTAAAATAAATTAATAAATTAAAAATAAAAAATAAAGTCATGCATGTCAGTGTGAAAAACAAACAAACAAAAACAGGAAAACAAATGATGTCTGGTGTGGGAAGTCCTTTTGTCTATGTGCTGCTTTTATTGGTTAAAGAATAAAGCTGTTTCAGCCAGTGGTTTAGCAGAATAGGGCAAGGTGAGAATTCCAAGCAGATAAAGGGGAGAGTAGGCAGAGAAAAAGAGAAGTCATGTAGCTGTGGCAGGAGACATTTGCCAAATCCTGGACAGAACCTTACCAGTAGGCCACAACCACATGGCAATACACAGATTAATAGAAATGGGTTAATTCAAGATGTAAGAGCTAGTTAGGAATACACTAGAGTCATTGACCAAGCAATATTGCAAATAATACAGTTTCTGTGTTGTTATTTTGGGTCTCCACCAACAGATGTCTCTGTAGTACAGGTCACATCCTAAATTAACAATCAGATTATTTTTTGAACCACAGAGTTCTTAAAAACATTGACTAAAGAATTGTATTAATCAGGATGCAATTAGCAACCCATCCTTTAAAATATTAAACAATGTAAGGTAAATTGATTTGACAATGGGCTAAACTAAATCTCTGCCTTTCTATTTTTATCAATTGTGATCTTCAGAATAACTATTTTGTACACTTCTGCTATGGTAAAATCTTTTAACTTTACATTTGATCAACATTTCTATAATTTTACTTCATTTATATAAAATTGAACTGCTTTGGAATCTGGCAAAAACACAAATTTTTATAAATTAAATGTGTCTTTAAAATGGAACATAGTAATAGCATTTATTGGGAAAATTGTATCTAACACTAGACAAAGATGCTATCCTTATGGATACTTAGAAAGTCAGGAATAGACAATATGACCTTCCTACAAGGAAAAAAAGTATCTTTCTGTAGAAAACATTATTCTCTTATAACACAATAAACTGCATATAAATTTACATCATATTGATAAGTCTATCCTTTTATTTCCTTAAAGCAATTTCATAGTAAAAATTAATGATTTATTAATTTTGATTATTAGTATGTTACAACAATTTTACTTTAAAGTTATCCTTATTGCTCTCAGACTTAAGTGATTAAAAAACTGAAAAAAAATAAAAAATAAAAATAAATAAAAATAAAAAAATAAAATAAAAAAATAAAAAAAAACTGGAAATATCTCAAACACTTTCTGAAATAGACAATAGCACACACTGTGACTAAAGTTAATGTCTATAACAAAGTCACTTGTCTAGAGATGTCATTCTTAACCAGGTCTATAGAGCATGGTATTCCATGATCATGTCTGTCAGAGAGAAAATTATTACTGACAGGTGCTTAAACCAAAGAGGTTGGTGTTACCTCATTAAAATATAGTATCTCACATTTATCTTTTTCCATTTAATCATGGTAGAAGATTGAGCTAAAAACACTTCTTTCATAAATGCTTATGGGGAAAATACAAGAAATGGAATAAGGTATAAATTTAAGTTTTGATGAGATAAGTTAAGAAACCTTATGTTGCCTGCCAACAAAATGTGTCCTTTCAAAACTGAACGAAAATGGGTTTCTTCCAGAAGTAATGGAGCTGAAACTAATCCCATAATTTACTGATAGCTTAGCATCTCACTACGAAAGATGGCTGAGTTCAAATTTGCTGAAAATCTTGTTTTTAAAATAACTTTATTTTCCAAAAATAATTCTATTTGCTAATTACACAATATGCTAGGCATAAAAATCTACTGTTCATATAATTATCCTGAGAGAGGGTTAGCTACTGAAGCATGTAAAACTTGAGTTATATATGTGTGTTCTGTTGTCAAGGCAACTCACAGTGCAGCTCCCAAACAAATGTTGTAGTGATTATCCCAGATCAGCCTTCCAGTTGTGTTCTATGTGACGACAAGAAACTGAGACAAACTTCCATGATTGAAAATATTCCATTCTGTAAGTTGCATATATATCTATGTATATTTGAAAATCCTTTAATTGAAATTATCCTGGACAGAGAATAATATTCACCCCAGAAGTTATAGGTTTAAATCCAAAGGTGCCAGGGTGTGGGATACCTTCCCTAGGGTTGTTAGTCAGAGGAGTGCCAGAGACCACCCAAACAATACAGGCGATGTCAATTGTTCTTGGCCATCCTCCAGAACCTAAAGGTAAGATACCTTTAGGTTCAGAACCTGTTGCTGAAGATACTACCCTGCTGGTCACGGGACATTTCGAAATCAAGTTGATACTAAAAAGAAAGTTTCTTCCCTGTTAGATAGCTTTCAAAATACTAGACAGTAGTGTCTAGGCCGCAAGAGAGGCAGATCATCAACAGTCTTACGTGGCTATGAACTCCGGGAGCTATAAGAATATAACTTCTGATATGAGAGGATATCCCCAAGGGAGCAATACTGGCATGACTGTTCTGAGGGTAGCCAGTGACTTTCTGATTGGATTTAAGCCCCATGTATCTAAGAAACCGATACATGGTGCTGTAAATTTGGCCAAGAACTCATGGTTTGGGAGATCATGGCCCTGGGATACCTACTATTATTATTCTGCTAAATGTACATAGTGCCTAATTCTCCTCATTATCGAAATTTTGCTGTGCAGTGAGCAGAAGTTTACACAAAAACTTACAACTGGTCAAAGAGAATAAATATCTTCAAAGTGCTTAGCCAAGGTGGGACAACTATACTATCAACCTGTCTCCGGGGATCAGGGATCATTGCAGAGGAGGGAGAGGCAATATTGTAAGAGCCAGAGGTCAGGAAGGACCATTGTGAACAGTGTCTTCTGGACGTGACAAAGTTGTTGCTCTCATGAACTCAGAGCATCTGAGATTTCATGCACAAGACCTGAGTGTGTTCAAGGCAGTCAATGTTCTAACACAGAGAGGAAAAGAAGCTTGTAAGCTTCACCCCAACTAAGATAAATGAGTTTTTAAATGTTACATTTTTAATTTTCTTGCTCAGTTCAGAAGTAAATTCTTTGACTTCAATGTCGTAATGAGTTAGGCTGTCTAAATAGTTGGGTTCAAAGAACTAAATTATCAAATTTATTTCTTAACTACAACACTGAAAAAAGCAATGCACTATCATCTTAGATATTGTAAATGAACATAACTTCACAGGAAATGTTTGTTGTACGGAAGATGTCCCTTGGTGGGACACTGTCTAACAATCATGAGACCCTGAGTTAAGTCTCCATTGATGAGAAGGAAAGTCACAAAGGAGAAGAAAAAAGAGAAAAAAATAGAAAAGAAAAGGAAGGGGAAAGGAATAAAATGTTTTCTTAATTATTCAAAAATAATTGTCTGGTTCAAAACACACAATAAGAAAAATTAATTAAAAAATATGTAAAATTACAATTTCCCTGCTCTATTTTTCTCCTGTTCCAGCGATGCAATTATTTGGTGCTTGTATATGACCTGGTGGGCTCCATCTCTGAGTGTGACAGTCTTGGAGAAAGGCTCAGAGAATACTATCTCATTCTATTTATTCTTTGTTAAGGTCCTTTTTGTCTCAAAGATATTAAATCCCGTGCACATGAAAATCAGAAGGGACCAGTGAACACTATAGAGGGTGTACTCTGGAGGTTTTGTTGTTGTTCATGGGAGACCCTTTTGTCTAAAGGGAGGAAGATTGGTGGTATTGTATAAATAAATCCTAGGGGTCACTGGTGTCAAATTTTCAAAATGTAGAACTATAAATTATCTGAAAATGAAAAATAATTATCTGGGCACATGCCTTTAATGCCAGCATTCGAGAGGCAGAGGCAGGCAGATCTCTGTGAGTTCAAGGCCAGCCTGGTCTACA